>JAJOZX010004671.1:77500-112500 GCA_023014485.1 Bathynomus jamesi
TGTCCTTTTTTATTGTTAAAAAACCTTCGGCTTTACAAATGTGTTACAGTCTCGCTTGTTTTGAAAAACAGTGTAATCTCCCTCAGTATTTGTTTAACATAGTTAAAGGCCTCGTTTATAGTGCGGCGAATAGTAATTACGAAGATAACTTTCCTAAACGTTTTCGCAATAGCCTCTCACAATTGAAAAAAGATGGGGAGTTCCATATTACTAAAGCAGACAAGGCTAACACCATAGTTATTATGGACAAAGTGGACTACATCAGAAAGATGAACGAGCTTCTCCAGGACCCCGCCACATACAGCAAACTTAGGAAGAACCCGCAGGATGACGTCATCAAATCATTTAATAGCGGCTTGAAACGCATTCTCAAAGATCATAAGGACTTAATTCCGCTTTTCATGTCCACTTCACCTTCTCTGCCCTACCTTTACGGTCTCATTAAAACCCACAAACCTGGCAACCCTATGCGCCCTATTATTAGCTCGGTGGGCTCTATTACTTATAAACTCTCCAAATGGCTTGTCAAAGTCTTGTCCCCCATTCTTGGAACTATCTCTGATTCACATGTAAAAAATTCCATGGATCTTACTGAAAAATTGAATAATGCACGTACTGAAACTAACGATAGATTGATCAGTTTTGACGTTTGTTCATTGTTTACAAAAGTGCCGATTGACGATATGCTTGACTTTCTCTCCCAAGAATTACATAAGTATGACCTGCCACTACCTTCACACATTGTTTTGGAACTTATTAAGCTTTGCATCAAAGACTGTAAATTCACTTTCAATAACGAGTACTATCAACAAGTTTTGGGATGGCCATGGGCAACCCCTTGTCGCCCCTCCTCTCCAATATTTATATGGAGTTTTTCGAAATTACTTACATTCCGAGAATCGTGGGGTTGGCATCCCTTGGTTGCGGTACGTCGACGATATTTTGTGTATCTGGCCCATGAATCGTGACCTGGATAACTTCCTCCTTCAGTTAAATGATCAAGTCCCCTCCATTAAGTTTACTTTAGAAGTGGAACAAGACAATTCAATCCCATTTTTGGATGTGCGTGTACATAGGGAAAGCCCAGGTTTTAAGTTTAGTATCTATCGGAAAAAAAAAACAATTTGTCCTACGTACACTTTTACTCGGGACATGACACCCCCACTAAGACGGCCATTTTTTCTTCAATGTTTCTCCGCGCCCTTAGGATCGCCAGTCCGGAATACATCGATGCCGAATTAGAAAAAATCAACGGTATTGGAAGTGATCTGTGTTATCCATCTGCGTTTATGGAATCTTGTCTCAACAAGGCAAAACGAACTTTCTATCGCGTCAATAATAACACTCGTACTTTGTCAAAAAATATTTTAGTACTTCCATTTTTCCCGGGCTTTTTAGGCATTGCTAATGTATTTAAACTGTTGGATATTAATGTAGTATTTTCATATAACAATATTGTGAAAAATATCATAGTAAAAAATAGCCCTACCAATAATTCAGGCATTATCTATAAAATTGGTTGTAAACAATGTGATTCCTTTTACATAGGTCAGACGTGAAAGGATTTGCACACACGTATAAAACAGCATCAATATTCCGTTAGAACAGGACAATTGTCCAGTGCCCTTTTTGTCCATTTGTCAGAGTTATCCCACTGTATTGATTGGAATAATGCTTCAGTTTTATTCCACTCTAGCAACATTGTTAATAGAAATATTCTTGAGTCTGCCATTATCCAACTAACAAATAACTTCAACATAAGCAAAGGTCTTTTTCAACTCGATCCTGTTGTTTTGAATTCCTTCAGAACAGATTTAGATAAGAAAGGTAGAACGCTAAATCCAGGGCCGGATTAAGACCTTTAGAGGCCCTAAGCACTTAAAAGATTTTGGTGCCCCATATATATGTAATTCAAAATATAAACAAAAATAAACCATAAAATAAAATTTTATTTTTTGAAATGAAACAAAACTTACAGTAAGATGGAAAATAATGTTTATTTTTGTATACTTCCACTTCATTTATATTTGAAAAGTTTTCTCCTACTTTTTTTAATTGCAAAGTCTTTGATCAGATCCTCAAAACTAATCTTACGTAACACATCTGCTTCTATACTTAGTAGAGATAAGGCATCCAGCCTGCCTTGTTGCATAGTTGTTCTGTTGGTATTTTTAATATACTTCAACTGAGAAAATGAACGCTCAGCTGAGCAATTTGTGACCATTAATGTTAAAAATATACGAAAGGCAATTTCTACATTTGGGAAGGCACACTCAATATTGTCTTCTACAATTATTTTATAAAGTTCAGCATGACTGAATCTTGTTTTTACATTTTTTTTGCACTGAACTTATGGCACACATATGAGTGAAACTGCTGAAGCTCAGCAGAGAAATTAGTGTTCAAGTCCTCTGGGTAAGCATCAATCATCTTTTTACAACCCTGAGAATACCTTTCAATTTCAGTAGATGATGAAGTGGTGACATTATGTGGCACATCACTTAGAAAAGAAAATCTCTCTGCTATTTCTTTGTATATCTCTCCTCTTCTTCTCATCTCAGTTCAAGTTTGTCAACAATTGTGTAAAAGGTGGTGATAAGAAATTTATCTCTGGCATTCAGATATACTTCTGGTGCATCTCCGTCATTGGGTACCTTCTTTCTGATACGTTTGCGAGTTTGAGCTGCCTTGTAATCAACATCTGGTAGCATTTCCTTTGTAGCTGCTTCATATCTTTCAAATTCATCTCGTGAAGTGCACAGTTGGTCAGCTAATGATCCATACAGATCTGCACACGTTTTTAAGTTCACATCCTTATTCTGTAGAACTTTGCTTACTCTATGAAAATTTGCAAAATCTCATCCCAAAAATTCAACATAAAAACGAATTCTAGCTCTTGCATCTTATTTGCAATATTATTCGCTTTTCTTCTAGTGTCTCCCTTTTGTGACTGGTCTTCAGCTATACATTCTAACGCTTCTAAAATTTTAAGGAAAGATTTCAAAATTGCTGCTGTTGCCATAGCATGTGCCTCCCATCTGATATCAGAGAGGGATTTTAAGACACTTTCATTTCCAATACAACCTTTAAGAATTTCCCACCTGCTGGTTGAGGCTAAAAAAAAGGTATAGAGCAACTGCACTGTAGAGAAGAAATTAACCGCCTCTTGACAGCAGTCAACAGCACTTCGGCCTACCAGATTTAGTGAATGGGCTGCACAGGGCACAGTATATAGCAAACTTGTTTGTTTCTAAAATTTTTTGCTGCATCCCCTTATAACGCCCAGACATGTTGGCAGCGTTGTCGTAAGATTGACCCCTACATTTTGAAAAGTTTAGCTTACAAACTTCACGTAAGTACTGCAACACCTGATTTGCCATTTCCTCACCAGTATGGCTTTTCATTTTGAGAAAGGTTAAAAAGCGTTCAATAGGCTGTCCATCTTTTAAGTACCTAAGTACAACACTTAACTGATCGATATGTGATAGATCTGGTGTTGAATCAACTGACAAACTAAAATAACCAGAAGATTTTACTTCGTCAACAATGAGTACGTGGACCTTTTGAGCCATTAGTTGAATGAGTTCCTCACAGGTGGTTTTGGACAGGTAAGAAGGATTTCCTTTGCCAGAATTTCCATATTTCAAAATGTGACCTGCTAAAAATGGATCAAACCGGCTTATGATCTCAAGCAGCCCTAAAAAATTCCCATTCTGCAATGATCCAAATCTTTCTTCTGTTCCTCGAAAAGACAAGCCACGTTCAGCTAACGTACAAATAACAGCTATGACACGCCTCAAGACATGTTCCCAGTAATCACACTCTTCCTGAATTTGTTTTTCCAACTGTTGTCCCAACCCCGCACCTTGTCTGAAATGCCGGTAAGACTTGTCAAATGGCCCATTGTGGTGTTGACAGTCACTGGGTCCACAAGCAATCCAATAAGCCACATCATCAGCAGAGAAATCAAGCCACAACCCTGGATCTTTTGCTATATTTACTTCCATCTTCTGCAGACTGATTCATTTCACCACCATCACCATGGTCCACTAAACTTTCATTTTCAGCAATTATTTCAACCCCAGAATGTCTTGTAAAGCAACTTGAATCAACATTTGCAGTAGAGGTATCAAGAGAATTTACAGGCAAAGTGAGATCAGTAGTGAGACATGTGGTAGATGAACCTGCTTGTGACACCTCGGTGATTCCAACGTCATCATATTTTGATTTTGAAGTGATCAAAGTGGTATTTGTGTCCACTTCTGATGACGGAGATTGGTTTTGATTCAGAATCGGTATATCATGTTGACGTTGTGGTCGTGGAACTTGTGTGAAGAAATCAGTCAGCTTTGCAGTCTTGGACTCTAAATCCAAAGTCTTCTCTTGTTTCTTTTGATAGTTTTCGCTTTTGTGCACCACTTAACTGAACACGTTTCATCTTGGTTCTTGGGGTCTGTAAAATACAGAAATAAAAAGAATATTTTATTTGTATATTATGTGGCAATCAACACAGTTACATATCACAATCTTGGCTTTGTTCTTTTATTCTCAGAAAGACAAAATGGGAACCGTAACAACCAAAGTGGCAATTTAAATATAAGTGGCAATTAAATATAACTCAACCGAAATATCAACTCGAAATGTTGAATACAAATCAAATCGAAAGAAGGAACCAAAAGAAGGAACCGAAAGAAGGAACCGAAACCTATAAAATAAAAATACTTAACATTAGAATTAATAATACGCAATCTATAAAAATATCAATATTAACATTTCACTATTAACGAGCCACATTTTATATTTACATTTATTTATTTATTTAAAACACAATATTTAATTATAGGAAATATGAACATTTGCTTAGGGTCTAAATTGTCCTAACTACGTTTGATGTTATATATACATTACAAATTATTCACTCTGGTTATTACAATCTAAATTCTTTTATACTGTTATGACAATAGATAAATAAATTATAAAATAAAGATACGTGTATGATAAAATATTGTTATATATACAAATAAAGTACACTTCATAGACTTACCCTAGAGAAGAAGAGAGAGCAACAGATAAACTTCTTCAACGCTAATTAACTTAGGTCAGTATATCTTATTATTATAATGGCCGTGATAAACATCACTTGATACAACAGCAATATAGAGTTTATAGTTTCTTTATTTTAATATTAATTTATATTACAATTCTATAAACCTAAATCTTTCTGTAAAACAATACCAAATGATTATGTAAAATATATATTTAATATTATATGCACAAATCCACGTTCAGAATAACTTCCTATAGCACACGAAAATATTTAATCTATATGTATTTTAATATGGCGCTCAAAGATTTGATATAAACAAAATAATAACGCAAAGCGTAAAGTGTGTGATTACAACGAAATATTTATTCTCTCAAAAGGGTTGTTGTTCACTACAAATTCAAACAATGAAAAAAAATAAATACTATATATGAATATATATAATTCAGTTTTCAACAGCTTATAGGCTATAAGCCGCGATTATAATGTATAATAAATCCATGGTAAATCCGACAATGGAAAATTTCTGTGGTGCCCCCCTTCCCTTGATGCCCTAAGCACGGGCTTATTTTGCTTAATGGTTAATCCGGCCCTGGCTAAATCTTTGGTAAAATTTGTATGCCACCCTAATAACTTTTATTTTTCAATTTTTATATACAAAAAAATAGGGCAGAGTGCTAAAACCCGGGCAGATTTCCAGTATAAATTTGTATATATATATATATATAATTTTTTTTATCTATAACATTGGAAACAAATCTTTTAATCTTGTGCTAAAAATCGATAATTGTTCAATTTTTATATACAAAAAGAGCAGAGTGCTAAAACTTGGGCAGATTTCCAGTATAAATTTGTATATATATATTTTATTTTTATTTTATTTTATTTTTTTTTATTTTTTTTATCTATAACATTGTTTGGAAACAAATCTTAATCTTGTGCTAAAAATCGATAGTTTTTTCTTATAAATTTGTGTGCCCCCTTCCACAATCCTTTAATTTTGTTTCTCCGTTTATGTATATATATATATATATTTTTTTTTCTCTTTCTGTAACCTATATATAGGCTGTAATTCTTTATGTACTTCAGTGTTCCTGAGGATGTCATTAGACGAAAGCGCTTGAGCACCATCTGTGTTTCCTTTCCTTCGTGGTTTATTCATCAAATATTTTTCACGTGTTACTTTCGTGAAATAATTTTCATATATATATATATATATATAATTTTTTTTTACCGTATATATATATATATATATATATATAATATATATATATATATATTATGGGAATGAACTCAGAATGGTTCCCTGAGGTTTTTTATGATACACACAAACCGTGCATGGAACAAGGAACTCTTCTAGGAAAATTAAATTCACTATAGTCCGAGTAAGTAATGGTAAATGACAAATACTATAGTTTTTTCTTTTTCATGATGCTAGCCCAACGCGAGCAACGGGTCACTCGCAAAGAGGTCCCAAAAATATAGTTTCCCTCACCAGCTATTTGCAAAGCAGAGAGGATCCAGCTTTAGGACATGATCTAGTGTTTAAAGCAGTCTAGCCCAGCTACATTTAGAACCTCAATATAAGCAAAAGACTCGCTGCCTTCACGTCAGATTGAATGCATCAAAGAAAAAGGAGTTACTATTATATTTTTAGCCGAAAACCAAAACTTAAACCTCAACTGGCAGAATTGAGCGTCCACTTTTCAAGGCACATAACATATCCGTTTCATGATGGGAATGAACTCAGAATGGTTCCCTGAGGTTTTTTATGATACACACAGACCGTGTGACCCGTTGCGAGTGACCCGTTGCCCTCGTCGGGCTAGCATCATGAAAAAGAAAAAACTATAGTATTTGTCATTTACCATTACTTATTCGGACTATAGTGGATTTAATTTTCCTAGAAGAGTTCCTTGTTCCATGCACGGTTTGTGTGTATCAAAAAACCTCAGGGAACCATTCTGAGTTCATTCCCATATGTATGCGTGTGTTTCAGTAAAATTGTAAACCTAGTGATTTCATGAAATCTCTAAAATTTTCAGTAAATTCGCGTAATTTATACCATGATACAAAATTGACAAAAGTGGATAATGACCTAACCTAACCTAGGTTAGTTTAGGTACATAAATTTCAGGATCAAAATCATGTTTGAGTTAGTTCTTTTAGTGTCAATTTTCATTGGAAAGACAGGACCGTAATGAAAGATCTTTATAATTACACATGCCAGACTAAAATTTTCACTATGCTTTCAGTAGAATATAATACCAAATAGGAATGGATCATAGTCGTATATAAAAGATAAAACGCTGAGCTTATTATATGACAAACCCTCCCAGATATCACACGCATTTTCGGCTTTCTTATTAATAATATCTGATACCTTTTGACAACGTTCTAGCAATCTATAGAAGGTTTGACAAAAATAAATAGACACCTTCATTTTATATTTCATAGTTTTTGACTTGATAATGATAATTAATTAATAAATAATAACAGGTTTATTGAATCAATCTATTTAGAATCGTGTTGCTTTGCCCTTTGCATTATTTAAAGCTGACATACGTTCTGATCCACTGACGCACTTTGCCATTTGTTGGTTTAGACTTTAGAACAATCATCGTGTGTCTATTTACTTTTGTCAACCCTCTGTATATAAATTTCGCCATATTTGTTTCCGGGAAATCGACTAATCCTGGGTTGAAGCCGTGTTCCACCCCTGCCATATATCTATCTATATTCTAAGTTATGAGCTATAAAGAATAGAGAACATTTTTCATGTAAGTTGTTTTTTTTTTCGCATCCGACCAAAGTTAAATTTTTGTAGGAAAAACGAAGGTTAGGTTGATCAAATAAAAGTGTTGATCCAATGTTGATCCAATATACGTTACTGTTTTCTGTCTCGTTTTTCTCTTTATTTAAATCTTTTACTATTTCTCTTCATTGGCTCGTACTATCTTCCTTTAACTATTTTTGTAGACCTCCGTTTAGTGGTCATCTCTTAACACCGTCTTCTCGTAGATCGGCCAAGTTAAGAGACATTGGGCCCGGGAAGTAGTAGTAGTAGTAGTAGTAGTTCGATGGGTGACCGTACTCCGCATCCATGATGATGTAGCGACCCACAGTTTGGATACAACGTGAAGTTGCAGGTCCCCTCCGTTACACGACCTATGCTGTTACGATGGAGATTAAACAACCACCCCAGAACAAACAAACAAAACTTTTTCAATTAGTAATAGTATACTTTGTAGTAATAGCTTGAATAATTCATTGCTTTTTATTAGACTGTATAATGTAATATATGGAGACGTATCTTGATGGCGGTAAGAGGAATCATTACCATAAATATTTATGTTGTGTTAATAGTAACTACCATATAATAGACCTTAAACTACAGGATGATAAAAAAAATAAAGGCGTTTCCCGTCCCCCCCCAAAAATAATTATTTATTACACCTTTTTAGGGGGGTAGGAGGCGGAACACCTTTGGTGGCTCGCCCTGTATAATAAGGAACGTCTGGTATATTGTATTATATTTATGGAGGTATTTATGGATAGGAAAAAATATGGATAGGAAAAAATATATGTATACACCAGGACAAGGGGGGCACACGGGAAGACCAGGAGCAGGTAAAAATGCTACTACCTCTAGCCGATGAATTTATGTTAACACAAGAAATAACAGAAAACACGAAAAAACATCTGCCTAGATTTGGTATTCACAAACAACAGCAACCTAATTGATAACGTAGAAATATCTCCAACTACGAGGGTCACTCAATATTTTGTCCCACCTTTTTTTTTCTTTCCACGTTTCCTTGTAAGTTGCAGAAATTTCGCACACAAGTAGTTACGTACCTTTTTTACAAGTTTCTATTTTTCCACATAGTCTCCATCCTTTTCTACGGCTTTCCTCCACCTCGAAACAAGGGCATTTATTCCTTGCTGGTAAAAGTCCGCTGGGTTCCGCTGGAACCACCTCTTAACCTCCTCAACAACCTCATCGTCACTCTGAAACTTTCTTCCACGATATGAAAAAAAAACCCACTCTAATAGACAGAGTTTATTTCCACGACAGTTTCGACGCCCACTGGCATCCTCCTCGGGTGGATACAGAAACACGAATGAACCAAAACAAGATGGAAAAACAGTCGAGGGACCGACCGTTAAGAAATTCGCACCTAGGTTAGATCCCATTCTCCCGACACCGGAAGGGCATTTTCATTAAGTACATTCGCGCAAATTTAAAACTATCTTCCTGTTCTAAACATATAGATTCTATTATTTTTTATTTTTTACATAATTATTACATTTATTATTAAATTTATTACATTTAATATTGCATAATTATTTATTACAGAAATTATAAATGGTCTCTGGATTGTTTCCTAATCGGCTTTTTTCATTCGTTTTTCGGTTTATAAGTTCTGTATATAAACAACAATGTAATAACCAATGTAATAATAAATTTATAATTTCTGTAATAAATAATTATGCAATATTAAATGTAATAAATTTAATAATAAATGTAATAATTATGTAAAAAAAAAAAAAAAAAAATAATAGAATCTGTATGTTTAGAACAGGAAGATAGTTTTAAATTTGCGCGAATGTACTTAATGAAAATGCCCTTCCGGTGTCGGGAAAATGGGATCTAACCTAGGTGCGAATTTCTTAACGGTCGGTCCCTGGACTGTTTTCCTCTTGTTTTGGTTCATTCGTGTTTCTGTATCCACCCGAGGAGGATGCCAGGGCGTCGAAACTGTCGTGGAAATAAACTCTGTCTATTAGAGTGGGTTTTTTATTTTCATATTTTGACCTTCACGTAGAAAAAAGTGAAGTTTTTTGCATTTCTTCCACGAATAGCATCCTTCATTGGCCCAAACAAATGGAAGTCTGACAGTGCCAGATCTGGGCTGCATGAAGGGTCGGGTAACACAGTCAAGCGCATTTTTGTGATGGCCTCTCTTGTTTGCAAACTGTTGTGTGGACGTCTTCCAGTTTTCTCTCAGGTCGAACTCGCTTTATACGTCTCTGGAGTCTCTGTACGGTAGCAATTATGCCTCTGAGTTGATTGTTTGTCCTTTCTTCATAATGTCCACCAGAATCACCCCTTTCATGTTCCAGAAGATGGCAGCCATAACCTTTCCTGCAGAGGGAGCCATTTTGAATTTTTTCTTGCGTGTGAAGTCTGCGTGACGCCGCACCATGGATTGGCGTTTTGTTTCAGGTTCAAAGTGGTGTACCCATGTCTCATCCCCAGTCACAATTCGTGAAAGGAAGTTATCCCCTTCTGTCTCGTATCGAACCAACGACTCAGAAGCAATTTCTTTTCTCTCGGCTTTGTAATCTTCAGTCAGTTCGCGAGGAACAAACCGTGAACACACTTTTGAGTATCCCAGTTGCTGAATTATCATATTCACACTTCTTTCACTAATTCCTAGCTCCAGTGATAGCTCCTTGTATGTGACGCGCCGATTTGATCGAATGATGCTGTTAGCACGTTGCACAGTGTGAGATGTCACAGCCGATGCCGGGCGAACGCTGGTGCTCATCATCGAGGCTGGCTCTCCCTCTCTCCGATAATCTCATACGTTTAGACCAGCGTCCAACTGTGCTTCGATCAACAACAGCATCTCCTTAAACGTTTTGTAGACGTTTGTGAATATTTCCAACTGTTTCCTTCTCTGCAGTTAAGAACTCGATAACAGCTTTCTGTTTACGACGCACATCACTCTCAGACGCCATTTTCGAAACTGCGTTAACCATCGGTTTTATACAAGTGCGTTTAAAAGCGGTTTTATACAAGGAAGGGGTGTTCAAACTGGAAAAATCCGGTTATGTGAAGCGCAGAAAGTTCAAACTTACGGCCCAAAGACATTTCAACCTATGGCCTATTATTTAGTTAAGAAAAATGTGGGGCAAAATATATTGAGTGCCCCTAGTATAATATCTGATCACAACATTATTGAAATAACCAATATAAAAGCAACAAGAAAGGAAAGAACACGAACAATAGAAAGAAACAAATTCGAAATTTTTAATTTTCACTCCAACGCTATAAACTGGGAAGGTGCTGCATCCAGCATGGAAGTAATAGATTGGGAAACTATCTTCAAGGCCAAAACAACGGAAGAGATGCTAATGACCTTAGAGGAGAAGACGCTAGAAATTGTGGAAAACCATGTCCCAAAAATGCAACAAAGAGGAAAGAGAAGTAGGTTCGAGAGACAAAAGAGGTCATTCTTCAGAAAGAGAAAAAGAGTGACTGCAAAATTAAGTAACTGTAAAGATAACAACATCAGAAAAATATTAAATGATAAACTGCAGAGAATCGATTGCGTCATACAGGAACTAATTGAGAAGCATACAAAAAAAGACGACGACGCTATAGAAGCGATAAAGGTTAACTCAAAGAACTTCTATAATTTTGCAAAAAGAAAGTCGAAAAATCACACGCCTATTGGACCTTTGAAAAACAGAGCTGTATCCGATGATCTAACAGAAGTACTTGAAATATTAAGAGCTCAATACGAATCATCTTTCAGTATCCCAAAAACTGACAAACTGATATGCGATAGAAACACGTTCTTTGAAGAACTACAAGGGGAAAGTATAACGAACTTCGACTTCACGACAGATGATATTACACAAGCTATAGGGAAATTAAAAGCACACTCAGCGGCAGGACCGGACAAATGGAATGCCACACTGATCAAAAACTGCAAGAATGCAATCGCTGAGCCCCTATATTGGGTATGGAGACGATCACTAGATACGGGAGAAATACCGGACATCCTGAAGAGCGCGAACATACAGTAGCCCCAATATATAAAGGAGGAGATCGATCTGAGGTCAAAAACCATAGGCCAGTGTCGCTTATATCTCATCTCACTAAAATATTTGAAAGAATAGTTAGACAGAAAATCTGACTTTTTGGAAACTCAGAAAAAATCAATGCTAACCAACATGGAATCATAATACATAAACTGAAATGTATGGGAATAACAGGAAAAGTAGGGAAATGGATATATGATATAATTTCCTTAATGAGCGGCGGCAAGTCGTTACAGTACAAGGAATATCTTCATCAGAATCAGAGGTCCTCAGCTCAGTACCACAAGGAACAGTATTAGCTCCACTACTCTTCATAATCATGCTAACTAACATAGATGAGGACGTTACCAGAGACAGCACAGTAACATATTTTGCCGATGACACAAAGATCAGTAGAAAAATAAGAAACCCAGAGGATATAGGATCTCTACAAACCGACATAAACAGAATCTACAAGTGGACGGAAAACAACAATATGAAGTTTAACACTGAGAAATTTCATCTGTTAAGGTATGGTAAAAGGGAGGACCTAAAATCCATGGCATATTATACCCCAAATGGACAAGAAATTCAGAGAAATTCTAAAGCAAAAGATTTAGGAGTTGTAATGACTGACGATGCGAAATTTGAAACACAAAATAAGATAGCAGTAAACAGAGCAAAGAGAATAACTGGGCAGATACTGAGAACCTTTAAACGAAGGGATAGGAATATAATGATTCCTCTATTGAAAACACTGATCATACCCAAATTTGAATACTGCTCGGTCCTAACATGCCCATATAAAAAAGAAGGCATTAGACAGCTAGAAGGGATACAGAGAAGCTTTACAGCCAAGATGAAGGGGTGCAAAGAACTAAATTACTGGGAAAGGTTACGCAAATTAAACCTATATTCACTGCAAAGGAGAAGAGAGAGATACACCATTATTTACACTTGGAAAAAATGGAGAAACTAGTCCCTAATCTTACTCTGAACCCTGTAATTCCTCAAACAACAGTGGAAAGTAGAAAAGGAAGACTGTGTCGTGTTCCCAAATTAAAGGCGAGACAAGGGACATCCTTAACCTTGAAAGAAAATAGTTTTGTTATGAGAGGACCAAGACTGTTCAATCAGCTGCCCAGATACCTAAGGAACACGCTTGGTGTTGCGTGGAGATCTTCAAAAGAAGATTGGACGCCTGGCTCAGAACAATCCCCGATGAGCCGGGCGTACCTGGCTATGTGAGGTGGAGAGTACAAGAAACCAACTCACTACTTCACTAGGCCAACTCGAGAGGAGGGGCGACAAGCTTGACCTTCGTGAAATGAGGAATCATCGCACGGAACATTTAAAAGGTTGAAAAGTTTTATTTCTTTCTAACTACAGCAAATGAATGGAATTGTTTTTATACCGTATGAAAAATAAATTTAGTTATCGCCTTTGAGGTTCCAGTGTCCAAATCATGTTCCCAAACAGGGTGACAAGGAATTGTCATGAAAAGGACAAAAATAAGTAATTAAAACTTCAGAATTTACTGAGGATTTTGAAACTTCAAATAAAAAAAAATATTAAAGATTACGTCCATACGGAAACTGTATAGGGTCAGTTTGAGGTTGTGTGGTGTTTGGGTAAACTGCACGGGAAACAGTGATAGACGAAATTCCTCAGGGATGCCGCGTAAAAAAGAACAGGGCGCTGGGGTGCCTTGAGCCAAAAACGTTTGATAACCACTGAATTTTTTTTCTAATGCATGTTTTGATATCATATATAAAACTGTAATTTTATTTGCATTATTATATTATCGGCATAGAGAAACATACATGCGCGTAGCTGTGTATGTATGCAGACATGTCTGTGTGTATGTAGATATGTATGTATGTATGTTTGTAATACATAATGAAAGTGCATATCAAAGTATCATTAGCTATGATGTTCCCAAACTTTTTCACAATTTTCCTGACAAACTTATACAAATTTATAATGGGACCTTGGTGTAAGTGGAAATGCTAGTAACTATAAAACAATTACTGTATACCCTGCAAATGCTGATCAATGCCATCAAAGAGATGATCAGTAAATCTGACATAATCTGACAAGAATAGTTTTATGGAACATGATCTTCATTAGTTCGTTAAAAAAAAAAAAAGTTTTTAGATTTCCGAAAACTTCGATTCGTGGAAAACTCACTGAAAACTTTTTCGTTCCCGAATTTAGAAGTTATTTTTATACGTTTGTTTTGAAGGACCCACCTACATTTACATTATTTTACAATTGGTGCCATTTCCGTTCCCATCTGCGGCTCGAAACTGGGAATACGACAAATGGGAATTCTAGATTTGGGAAAAATTACTTGATTTGGGAAAGGGTAAAAAGCGAGTGATGCATTTATGGGCGCGATCGCTATTTTCTTTGATGAAAAATGAAGTGGGAAATACTAGAGTAGGAATAGAAATAAATCGATTTGAGAAGTAGCTCCTTTGAAATCCCCATTTTCCGATATTTCTTCGACGAAGACAAATAGGAATAACACTGAATTGGTAGAGACTCTATATTTATACTTAAAATGCATTATTTTTTCCATAAATACGTATACTGTATTCGGTCTTACTTTTAATGAACTTTTTTTTTTCTTTTTTAACTGTCACGGAGGAATAGTGTAGAAATCTGCTTACAGCATTCGTAATAAATAAATTTATGTAAGTATATAAGTTTATATAATTTTTTTTTTATAATAATCTTATTTCAAAAATTTAGGAGTAGATGTTCATATTTTTTTTAGGCAAGAAGGAGGGGGTCAAGGGCGAGCGCCCGCAAAAACGCCCCCTCCTTTCTAAAGATAAGAAGAAGAGAACCGAAATTAAGGTTTCTGAAGCTCGTGATGCCTTTTTTTTTTAATTTTGAAAAGATTGTGTAGTGTGTAAAATGCATGTGTAGTAGAGAATAGAGGTAGAAGTGTGTTTAAGAGCATCTTGGACTCCTCATAGGGTTGATAAGACACGGAAAAAGATTAGCTAAGGAGGACAGTGATAGGAGAAAACGGATATATATATATATATATATATATATATATATATATATATATATATATACAGTGGTGGGCACCGTCCGTTAACCAAAAAGTTAACTTCGATAACGATAATCCGTTAACCCCAATTTTTAACTCCGATAACGATAATCCGATAATTTTACTACAAAGTTAACGGGAGTTAACGATAATCCGTTAACGATAACTATTTCTTTACTAACATTTAAAAAATCAAGGAAAAAAGCTTTAAAACCCATAGAAAATGTTTATTTATGCAAAATCCAACAATAAATAGGTATTTAACTGTATTTTTATCAAGTTCTGGTCAGACTGAGACTCAGAAGTGCCTGAGACAGAGGCGATCTCAATGTCAAGAACTTCTTCTTGGTGCTCCATGGTTGAAGTTTAAAAGTTGTAGAGAATGCTTGGTAAGAGAGAACTGAACGCTGTCTAGTTGACGATAATACAGAAGAACCTAAAAAAAGTAAAATATCATCGTATAAAATATGTAACTAAACTAATAAAATATTAATTCAAACAAAATAGCAAAATTAATTCAAAATAATATTAATTATAATAAATTATAATATATAATATATAATATTACGTTATATAAAATTTTATTTTACTTAACCTTTTTCTGTGAATTTTCAATAGAAGTAATTTTTCTCTATGTAATTATTTTATCTGTAAAATATTTTATCTATGAATTATTTAGTCTATAAAATAAAAATACTTTGTCCATGAATTATTTTGTATTTTGTCTATAAAATATTTTGTCTATGTAATATACGCAATTGTTATTTAATTCGACGACAATATTACAATCAGTGAATAAAAACTATTATTCAAATTTTACATACTATATATACTTTTTTAGAGATTTACTAACGCAGTGTAAAAATACTTATTCATTAGTCATTACTATAAATTAATTTTTCTCAACCGTACATTTTACCATACGTATCTCCATACGTATTAATATATATATATAATATTATAGGACTTTTACTAACGTTAAAAGAACCTTCTTACCTTCAATAAAAAGTGCACAACCTCCCCTTGCGAGATCTGGAAGCAGACTGAAGTTATGGCGGTTTGAATTCATTCGCGGAGCGGTGATCTTCCGTGAATGACTCCTCGCAGTTAACGTGTTAACGGACTTTAACAGACTAATATCGAGTTATCGGAAGTTAACTGGTCCGATAACGATAAATGGAAATTAACTTCCGTTAATAGTCCGTTAAAAAAAGTTAACTTCGTTAATTAACTGTTATCGGATTAACGCTTTAGTGCCCAACACTGTGTATATATATTATATATATATATATATTATATATATATATGTGTGTGTGTGTGTGTGTATATATATATAAAGAGTGTGCCAAAAGAAAAGGGTACATTTTAAAAAGGCTATAAAATCAACATTTTTCATTTAATTTTAATAAAACCTCTACACAATAAAACATATGTATTTATCTATATGCAAACAAGTTTTCAGCCTAAAATATCAAATAATTCAAATTCTATCAACATTTAACGAAAGAGTATGATTTTTCTACTTAACATGCAAAAATTATCAAACCTTTTTAATATTTTTTTATAAAAATAATTTTTAACGTAAAATTTACCTGAAATTATTAAAATATCGTTCGAAATGCTTTCCTTCCATTTCAATAACTTTTTTATTCTTGGCCGGAATATGGGAGAACTTAGCAGAGCGAGTCTACAGGACTAGGATAAAAGATGTCGCTCATTTACGCGAGATCATCATTCAAAAAATGGGAAGAGCTTCCACAGGAACAAGTAAATCGAGCCATAGATGAATTCCGGCCGAGAATAAAAAAAGTTATTGAAATGGAAGCAAAGCATTTCGAACAATTTTTTTAATAATTTCAGGTAAATTTTACGTTAAAAATTATTTTTATAAAAAAATATTAAAAAGGTTTAATATTTTTGCGTGTTAAGTATAAAAATCACACACTTTCGTTAAATGTTGATAGAATTTGAATTATTTGATATTTTAGTCTGAAAACTTGTTTGCATATAGATCTACATATGTTTTTTGTGCAGAAATTTTATTAAAATTAATGACAAATGTTGATTTATAGCCTTTTTAAAATGTACCCTTTTTTATGGCACACCCGTTATATATATACAAGCGTCGTTCTTTACGTTATTTATACTGCGTGTTCTTTGCAGTTGAAATATATATATATATATATATATATATATTATATATATATATAATCTATTATATATATATTATATATATATAATAATATATATATATATATATATATATCTATATATATATATATATATATTATATATATATATAATATCTATATATATATACTATATATATATATATATATATATATATATATATTATATAATATATATAATATATATATATATATATATATAATAAATAAAGGTCCGGTGCTAGTATCTCCGAGCAATTGATACAATGAGAAAACGGTGATAAGCAATAATGAACCTTAACGCGCCGTGTATTTTCTCCCTTCTCCTCTCCTCGAAACAAAAAAAGGTCAGTAAATATTTTGAAAAAATAAGGGAAAATGTAAGAGCGGTAAAACACATCCTTGTTGGATCTCAAAAAAAAAGAAAAAAGAGAAAAAATCTACTTCATTTTTATAACGAAACTCCAAAACTTATTTAGAAAATAAAATTCGTATAATGAGCGCGAGATTCACTTTTGTAATTCATTTTTCTTAAGAGGAAATGATTCACGAGCTTTCTACAGAAAAATTATGTTTTGTAAACTGTGCTCAAAATGTGAAAGGTTTACAGTTCTTTTGCACTAATTAACTAGTTTTAGAAAAGGTGAATTATAATGTTAAATTTCCAAACGTTTAAAAATGCTATTCATTATTGCATTTTGGAATTATATATATATATATATATATATATATATATATACAGGGTGAGTCGTAAGTTTCCATACATAGGAAAAATTAAACGTTTGTTTTTATGTTTCAGATACCCTAAGAATATGCGTTTGACGAAAGAGCAACGAATTGAAATCATACTGATGGCTGGGTCGGGAAGCAGTCGCATGGTTGCAATGAACTTTAACAGACAACATGGAACGAACATCACACACGACACTGTGGCAAAACTTATTAACAAGTTTCAGAAAACTGGAAATGTTGCAGATCAACCGCGAAGTGGTCCAAGACGTACAGCCACCGATGAAGACACAACAGCTACGATACTTACAGCGCTTACACGGAGTCCCAGAAAAAGTACACGACGGTTGTCTGCAGAAAGTGGTGTCAGCAGATCGAGTATCAGGCGCATTTTGAAAGCAAATAAATGGCATCCATACAAATTGCATATGGCACAGCATTTGAGTGAAGACGACCCGGATAGACGGATGGAATTCTGTGAATGGGCATTAACCAAAGTGAACGAGGATGCAAACTTTTCAACTAAGATCTTGTTTACTGATGAAGCAAATTTTTACGTCAATGGAGAGGTTAATCGGCAAAACATACGTTATTGGAGTAATGCTAACCCTAACTGGCTGAGTCCGACGAAGATGCAAGGTGCCGGTAAAGTGATGGTGTGGGGGATATGGGGTGACAGAATTATTGGACCAATTTTTGTCAGTGGAAATCTTAATGCCGAAAGGTATCTTAACATGTTGCAAGAAGATATTTTCCCATCCCTGCTAAACGAGGAGGGTAACTTCCCAGTTTACTTCCAGCAAGATGGAGCTCCACCTCATTATGGTCTTCACGTGCGTCGGTATTTGGATCAGCAGTTTCCGGATGCTTGGATTGGTCGGCGTGGTCCTGTGGAGTGGCCTCCCAGATCCCCAGATCTCACCCCCCTTGATTTCTATCTTTGGGGGCACTTGAAGGCCATGGTGTATCAGGAAAAGATACGAGACATAAATCATCTAAAGGAACGTATCACCAACGCCATTACAAGCATAACGTCAACTGTGCTAATGCGTGTTCATCAACAGTGGGGAACACGTATTGAAATGTGTTTTCAAAACAATGGCAACCATGTAGAGCATGTTATATAAATAAAAATGGTTGTCCATAAAAAAATGTTTATTTTCCTATGTATGGAAACTTACGGCCCACCTGTATATATATATATATATAATATATATATATATATATATATATATATATATATATATATATATAGTGTGTGTGTGTGTGTGTGGGTGTGTGTGTGTGTGTGTATATATATATATTATATATATATATATATATATATATATATATAGATATATATGTGTGTGTGTGTGTGTGTGTGTGTGTTACACACCAACCTTGCATGGAACAAGGAACTCTTCTGGTATAATTAAATCCACTATACTGGATTTAATTATCCTAGAAGATTCCTTGTTTCATGCACGGTCTGTGTATAACATAAAGTTTCTCAGGGGACCATTCTCCCTCCTCATCTTGCGCGGAATATTCTCCTATACAAGCGTCGTTCTTTACGTTAATTATACTACGTGTTTGCAGTTAAAATGTGTGTATATAAGTTATATATATATATATATATATATATATATATATATATATATATATATATATATATATATATATATATATATATACAGGGTGTTTATAAAGTTGCTAGCTATTTCAGTGGAAACGTAGCAAAATGGGTAAAATTCAATAACAAAATAATAGAAGGCATACATTTAATGAATAATTAAGCATATGATTCTATATGAGCACCGTCAGTATCTCTACAGAGTTTGAATCTGTCAGCAGCATTGCGGAACACATTTTGGAGCATGGCAGGGGTTATTTTTGTAACTGCTGTTACGATACGAGCACGTAAATGTCCCAGCTTCATTCAGAAGGCATTTCAAACACCGTCGTCTTTCAACAAGATGGGGCACCTTGTCATTAAGCAAATATTGTTCGGGAGTACCTAAATGAACGATTTCCAAATCGTTGGATCGGACGTGGAGGCAACAGGCCCTGGGCTGC
Source organism: Bathynomus jamesi (assembly GCA_023014485.1). Taxonomy (NCBI): domain Eukaryota; kingdom Metazoa; phylum Arthropoda; class Malacostraca; order Isopoda; family Cirolanidae; genus Bathynomus; species Bathynomus jamesi. The sequence goes on from JAJOZX010004671.1 coordinate 97,383, forward strand.
TCGATCTCCTGACTTAACGCTCTTGGATTTCTTTGCATGGGGCTTTATCAAATCAAATGTCTATCAAACGAGGGTTGCAGATCTGCAAGATTTACGTGCTCGTATCGTAACAGCAGTTACAAAAATAACCCCTGTTATGTTCCAAAATGTGTTCCTCAATGTCTGCTGACAGATTCGAACTTATTTGCTACGTTTTCACTGAAATACATAGGGACTTTATAAACACCCTGTATATATATATATATATATATATATATTATATATATATGTGTGTGTGTGGGATGAATTTCACAATTAAACACGTGAAATGAACGAAAGATGCAAGCCCACAAGGAAAAAGAAAAATGATTCCAAGGCCTTTCGTGTATTCAGAAGTACACCTCGTCAGGGAATGAAGGGAGAATGCGAGATGACAAAAATATATACATATGTACAACGGAACGGAAAAATAAAAAGATTAGCACCTGATTAATGTAACCCAGTATATATAGGCCAAACGGGTAAAACGTTAGCTATTAGGGTAAACAACAAATAATTCTAATTCATTGTTTAATCATATGTATAGATGCAATCATAGTATCAAGTGGGATAATTCTAAGGCGCTCGTTAAAAACATATATATAATTGAAAGGAATATTCTAGAATGTGCATTTATCCAATTTAAAAATAATTTCAATAACAGTGCGGAAATGTATAAAATTGACAATATCCTGTTAAAATACCTTTTGCCTCTAATTAACTCTTGTTAATCATGTGCTAATCTTTTTATTTTTCTGTAACGTTGTACATATGTATATATTTTTGTCATCTCGCCTTCTCCCTTCATTCCCTGACGAGTTGTACTTCTGAATACACGAAAGGCCTTGGAATCATTTTTCTTTTTCCTTGTGAGTTTACATTATATATATATTGTTTTTGTTTTAATTTTTGGTTTTTTAAATAACAAGACAGTTTATAACAAGTTGAACTTAGAGCAATTACAGTATATCAGAATGTACAGCGTCGTGTAAAGTAAAATTGAATTTTTATAACTCTACGAAGTTATAATGGCTATGATCAATTATTTCTACTAAATTAATAAGTAAAATTAAGATAATAGAATCTCCAGATTAAAAAACTGAAGAAGTTTATTAAATAAACCACGAATGAAACCCAATTTAAAACGATTCTGACTTGGAGTAACCGAATGGTCGATCCGCTCTGTTCCGTTGTTGCAAGATGATGGGTCGGGATTGTTTAACCTCATTCGTAATAGCAGAGGTCATTTAGCGAAGTGGATCTACGGCTTTACGCGGGATCCGAACCACGGGTCACTACATCATCTGGATGCGGAGAACGGTCACCCATCTATCAATTACCCATACTCAATGTCGCATAACTTCGCTGAGCTAAGGGATGCGGTGTTGCAACATGGCCACGAAGCAGCCCCCGTTGTGAAAGAAAGGGTAAATTTCCTCTTAATCTTAAGGGATTTTAGAGGGAGAGCGAAGCTTTCATTAAACTTGAAACAGCTTTGCTCCACCAAAATGTTACAAAAAATAATATATATTTAAAATGATTTAAAAACTGTTGGATCTTAATTGCAAAATGATGTGGAGCTCCGTCCTCCATGTTGAAAGCTAATTTCTTCAGTCATAAGTTTATAAATGAAGCAAAACAAACGCTGGAGCCCTTCATGATAATTTTTCCCTTTGATAATTTCCCCTTCGATAATTTTCCCCTTTGATAATTTTCCCCCATGATAATTTTCCCCTTTGACAATTTCCTCCCACCCCATGATAATTATCCCCTTTGATAATTTTCTTCCCATGATAATTTTCCCCTTTGATAATGTAATGATTGTCCATCAGTATCTCTGAAAAAGAGAGGCTCATTGACTTCTTTGACCGAGACAGTACACTAAACATTAAGTTTTGATGTATTTCGCTCATACTCACGATATGCTCTTGGGTTTCCAAGACCCCTCATGAGACAGTTTTGCCTGTTAACTTTCCTAAACCCCAAAACTGTCGCTTCATCGCTAAACCAGTTGCTGTCCAAAAGAGATAGATTGCGCTCAGAAGGATAAAGCATGTTTCTCTTCTTTGGTCTTGATACGTAACTAATGCACCTGGATTTTGCATAGTTTCACTTTAATGTCCTTCTTGAGCATTCGGTGAATAGTAGAATGACTTGTGTCTAATTCTAAAACTGCAATCTGATGGATTTGGTGTGACTGGGAGAAAGCGGTTCCTCGGTCACCTATTGATGCTCTTCTCTTCGAGATAACCTCGGACCTTCCACTGCGAGGTTTGTCCTTGACCAAACCGGTTTCTAGAATTTTTTTTTAGTTACGTATGATTCTGGCGCTCGGGGCATGGCGGACGTTGAAGTAACTTTGGAATTCGTGTTGTACCAAACCCATAGTATCCATGAAAATGGCCATTTTGTACCGCTGCATATTTGAATATTCCCCTCTCCTGCCATCGTAAACAAAACACTGAGAAGGTTTATAATTAAAAAAAATCTTTAAAAAATCACCATTACTATTATTTCAATAGATTTAATCCCGTTTTCGCTAAGCAATTTCCGTTTCTTGCAAAGATATAACAAAAAACTAATCAGGGACCTTTAGAATGACTATATACATACAGGGTGAGTCAAAAGTCCGTAAACATAGAAGGATAGGAAACTTTTACTGCAAAAAGACATGTGTTACAAGTAATAAGATGTGCTCTATGTATATTATTAAATTCGACTATTTCTTCCAGTTTCGACTATCCATATCGATGCGTTTTATCGCTTTAAATAAAATGGTCCTAGACTATTATCCTTCTCACTATCGCCACTCATCAATGTACTGAATCAGTTAATAATACATTAAAATCAATAGTTACTCCCTTTTGACAAATAATTTAAGACATAATCTGGGAATATTTTTACATAGTTTTAAAGTTTAGGAAAAAAAGAAGTAATCACAGAAGTTACAAACTAACAAAGATCTTGAGATCCGCTCTAGGTTAGCCCTAAATGAGAGAGAAAGAGAAAAAGAGCAAAGAAAAACAAATGAAAATAAGGGATACTTAAAACTCTCATACCGTGGTTACACTTACAAATGTATAAGGATTTCATGCACAAATGGCAGCAGTAAAATGTAGAATAGACAATGCTTGGATCACCTGAAGATCAGGGACATCATGTATTCTTGTTTTTTGCTTTGCAGTACCAAATATAATAATAAATTAAATTGAATGCCCGGTTAGGTCAACTGTACCTCCTTGACGATTGGTTAGGTTAAGTCGTGATATTTTCTTTGTTTTAACGAAGATATCATTTTGTAATTGAGGCTTGGGGCCCTAATCTTCAAATGATTCCAAAGCTTTTCTTCCCCCACCAGCCACTGCTGACAGAAAAAAGTAACATAATAATCGGGTTGTTTAACCTTCTTCGCAACATTTATAAAGGTCATATGACGCAGGGGACCTAGAACTTTAAGTAGGATCCGAACCACGTGTCACTACATAGTCTGGACGCAGACTAATTTAATGTACACCAGACATTTTTAAAGGACTTTTATTAGTTATTTATTCAGTAGAAGCCATCATTGCATCGCCCTCATCATTTCTTCGCTAAATGTCAAAGTCCAACTTACTGTTAGACTGAACATTAAAAAGAGGTATATGCTACTGCAGTCCTTTGCAATGTAAATAAATAATTGACGAAAGAAGAAGGGATGAGGACAGAGGAATGAAACCAAAAACTGCGATTATGTTTACTCAGTAAATATACTCACTTTTGAAGAGTAAATATAAAGTTTGTTGTTGCACTGCATTAAAAGTAGGATTCAAAATTCCTTTATTTATTTCAAAACGAAAAAAGGTTCACAATGCTCACTTTATTTGTAATTTTAACTGTAACTAACATTTAGCGAAGAAATGATGAGGGCGATGCAATGATGGCTTCTACTGAATAAATAACTAATAAAAGTCCTTTAAAAATGTCTGGTGTACATTAAATTAGTCTGCGTCCAGACTATGTTAGTTACTAACTGTAACTAACACCATCTCCTTAAACGTTTTGTAGACGTTTGTGAATATTTCCAACTGTTTCCTTCTCTGCAGTTAAGAACTCGATAACAGCTTTCTGTTTACGACGCACATCACTCTCAGACGCCATTTTCGAAACTGCGTTAACCATCGGTTTTATACAAGTGCGTTTAAAAGCGGTTTTATACAAGGAAGGGGTGTTCAAACTGGAAAAATCCGGTTATGTGAAGCGCAGAAAGTTCAAACTTACGGCCCAAAGACATTTCAACCTATGGCCTATTATTTAGTTAAGAAAAATTGTGGGGCAAAATATAGTGAGTGCCCCTAGTATAATATCTGATCACAACATTATTGAAATAACCAATATAAAAGCAACAAGAAAGGAAAGAACACGAACAATAGAAAGAAACAAATTCGAAATTTTTAATTTTCACTCCAACGCTATAAACTGGGAAGGTGCTGCATCCAGCATGGAAGTAATAGATTGGGAAACTATCTTCAAGGCCAAAACAACGGAAGAGATGCTAATGACCTTAGAGGAGAAGACGCTAGAAATTGTGGAAAACCATGTCCCAAAAATGCAACAAAGAGGAAAGAGAAGTAGGTTCGAGAGACAAAAGAGGTCATTCTTCAGAAAGAGAAAAAGAGTGACTGCAAAATTAAGTAACTGTAAAGATAACAACATCAGAAAAATATTAAATGATAAACTGCAGAGAATCGATTGCGTCATACAGGAACTAATTGAGAAGCATACAAAAAAAGACGACGACGCTATAGAAGCGATAAAGGTTAACTCAAAGAACTTCTATAATTTTGCAAAAAGAAAGTCGAAAAAATCACACGCCTATTGGACCTTTGAAAAACAGAGCTGTATCCGATGATCTAACAGAAGTACTTGAAATATTAAGAGCTCAATACGAATCATCTTTCAGTATCCCAAAAACTGAAAACTGATATGCGATAGAAACACGTTCTTTGAAGAACTACAAGGGGAAAGTATAACGAACTTCGACTTCACGACAGATGATATTACACAAGCTATAGGGAAATTAAAAGCACACTCAGCGGCAGGACCGGACAAATGGAATGCCACACTGATCAAAAACTGCAAGAATGCAATCGCTGAGCCCCTATATTGGGTATGGAGACGATCACTAGATACGAGAGAAATACCGGACATCCTGAAGAGCGCGAACATACAGTAGCCCCAATATATAAAGGAGGAGATCGATCTGAGGTCAAAAACCATAGGCCAGTGTCGCTTATATCTCATCTCACTAAAATATTTGAAAGAATAGTTAGACAGAAAATCTGACTTTTTGGAAACTCAGAAAAAATCAATGATAACCAACATGGAATCATAATACATAAACTGAAATGTATGGGAATAACAGGAAAAGTAGGGAAATGGATATATGATATAATTTCCTTAATGAGCGGCGGCAAGTCGTTACAGTACAAGGAATATCTTCATCAGAATCAGAGGTCCTCAGCTCAGTACCACAAGGAACAGTATTAGCTCCACTACTCTTCATAATCATGCTAACTAACATAGATGAGGACGTTACCAGAGACAGCACAGTAACATATTTTGCCGATGACACAAAGATCAGTAGAAAAATAAGAAACCCAGAGGATATAGGATCTCTACAAACCGACATAAACAGAATCTACAAGTGGACGGAAAACAACAATATGAAGTTTAACACTGAGAAATTTCATCTGTTAAGGTATGGTAAAAGGGAGGACCTAAAATCCATGGCATATTATACCCCAAATGGACAAGAAATTCAGAGAAATTCTAAAGCAAAAGATTTAGGAGTTGTAATGACTGACGATGCGAAATTTGAAACACAAAATAAGATAGCAGTAAACAGAGCAAAGAGATAACTGGGCAGATACTGAGAACCTTTAAACGAAGGGATAGGAATATAATGATTCCTCTATGAAAACACTGATCATACCCAAATTTGAATACTGCTCGGTCCTAACATGCCCATATAAAAAAGAAGGCATTAGACAGCTAGAAGGGATACAGAGAAGCTTTACAGCCAAGATGAAGGGGTGCAAAGAACTAAATTACTGGGAAAGGTTACGCAAATTAAACCTATATTCACTGCAAAGGAGAAGAGAGAGATACACCATTATTTACACTTGGAAAAAATGGAGAAACTAGTCCCTAATCTTACTCTGAACCCTGTAATTCCTCAAACAACAGTGGAAAGTAGAAAAGGAAGACTGTGTCGTGTTCCCAAATTAAAGGCGAGACAAGGGACATCCTTAACCTTGAAAGAAAAGTGTTTTGTTATGAGAGGACCAAGACTGTTCAATCAGCTGCCCAGATACCTAAGGAACACGCTTGGTGTTGCGTGGAGATCTTCAAAAGAAGATTGGACGCCTGGCTCAGAACAATCCCCATGAGCCGGGCGTACCTGGCTATGTGAGGTGGAGAGTACAAGAAACCAACTCACTTCACTAGGCCAACTCGAGAGGAGGGGCGACAAGCTTGACCTTCGTGAAATGAGGAATCATCGCACGGAACATTTAAAAGGTTGAAAGGTTTTATTTCTTTCTAACTACAGCAAATGAATGGAATTGTTTTTATACGTATGAAAAATAAATTTAGTTATCGCCTTTGAGGTTCCAGTGTCCAATCATGTTCCCAAACAGGGACAAGGAATTGTCATGAAAAGGACAAAAATAAGTAATTAAAACTTCAGAATTTACTGAGGATTTTGAAACTTCAAATAAAAAAAAATATTAAAGATTACGTCCATACGGAAACTGTATAGGGTCAGTTTGAGGTTGTGTGGTGTTTGGGGTATGGGGTGGGTTGGGGTAAACTGCACGGGAAACAGTGATAGACGAAATTCCTCAGGGATGCCGCGTAAAAAAGAACAGGGCGCTGGGGTGCCTTGAGCCAAAAACGTTTGATAACCACTGAATTTTTTTTCTAATGCATGTTTTGATATCATATATAAAACTGTAATTTTATTTGCATTATTATATTATCGGCATAGAGAAACATACATGCGCGTAGCTGTGTATGTATGCAGACATGTCTGTGTGTATGTATATGTATGTATGTATGTTTGTAATACATAATGAAAGTGCATATCAAGTATCATTAGCTATGATGTTCCCAAACTTTTTCACAATTTTCCTGACAAACTTATACAAATTTATAATGGGACCTTGGTGTAAGTGGAAATGCTAGTAACTATAAAACAATTACTGTATACCCTACAAATGCTGATCAATGCCATCAAAGAGATGATCAGTAAATCTGACATAATCTGACAAGATATAGTTTTACGGAACATGATCTTCGTTAGTTCGTTAAAAAAAAAAAAAAAGTTTTTAGATTCCGAAAACTTCGATCGTGGAAAACTCACTGAAAACTTTTTCGTTCCCGAATTTAGAAGTTATTTTTATACGTTTGTTTTGAAGGACCCACCTACATTTACATTATTTTACAATTGGTGCCATTTCCGTTCCCATCTGCGGCTCGAAACTGGGAATACGACAAATGGGAATTCTAGATTTGGGAAAAATTACTTGATTTGGAAAGGGTAAAAGCGAGTGATGCATTTATGGCGCGATCGCTATTTTCTTTGATAAAAATGAAGTGGGAAATACTAGAGTAGGAATAGAAATAAATCGATTTGAGAAGTAGCTCCTTTGAAATCCCCATTTTCCGATATTCTTCGACGAAGACAAATAGGAATAACACTGAATTGGTAGAGACTCTATATTTAATACTTAAAATGCATTATTTTTTCCATAAATACGTATACTGTATTCGGTCTTACTTTTAATGAACTTTTTTTTTTCTTTTTTAACTGTCACGGAGGAATAGTGTAGAAATCTGCTTACAGCATTCGTAATAAATAAATTTATGTACAGTATATAAGTTTATATAATTTTTTTTATAATAATCTTATTTCAAAAATTTAGGAGTAGAGATGTTCATATTTTTTTTAGGCAAGAAGGAGGGGTCAAGGGCGAGCGCCCGCAAAAACGCCCCTCCTTTCTAAAGATAAGAAGAAGAGAACCGAAATTAAGGTTCTGAAGCTCGTGATGCCTTTTTTTTTAATTTTGAAAAGATTGTGTAGTGTGTAAAATGCATGTGTAGTAGAGAATAGAGGTAGAAGTGTGTTTTAGAGAGCATCTTGGACTCCTCATAGGGTTGATAAGACACGGAAAAAGATTAGCTAAGGAGGACAGTGATAGGAGAAAACGGATATATATATATATATATATATATTATATATATATATATATATATATATATATACAGTGGTGGGCACCGTTAACCAAAAAGTTAACTTCGATAACGATAATCCGTTAACCCCAATTTTTAACTCCGATAACGATAATCCGATAATTTTACTACAAAGTTAACGGAAGTTAACGATAATCCGTTAACGATAACTATTTATTTACTAACATTTAAAAAATCAAGGAAAAAAGCTTTAAAACCATAGAAAATGTTTATTTATGCAAAATCCAACAATAAATAGGTATTTAACTGTATTTTTATCAAGTTCTGGTCAGACTGAGACTCAGAAGTGCCTGAGACAGAGGCGATCTCAATGTCAGAACTTCTTCTTGGTGCTCCATGGTTGAAGTTTAAAAGTTGTAGAGAATGCTTGGTAAGAGAGAACTGAACGCTGTCTAGTTGACGATAATACAGAAGAACCTAAAAAAAGTAAAATATCATCGTATAAAATATGTAACTAAACTAATAAAATATTAATTCAAACAAAATAGCAAAATTAATTCAAAATAATATTAATTATAATAATATTATAATATATAATATATAATATTACGTTATATAAAATATTTTATTTTATTTAACCTTTTTCTGTGAATTTTCAATAGAAGTAATTTTTCTCTATGTAATTATTTTATCTATAAAATATTTTATCTATGAATTATTTAGTCTATAAAATAAAAATACTTTGTCCATGAATTATTTTGTCTATAAAATATTTTGTCTATGTAATATACGCAATTGTTATTTAATTCGACGACAATATTACAATCAGTGAATAAAAACTATTATTCAAATTTTACATACTATATATACTTTTTTAGAGATTTACTAACGCAGTGTAAAAATACTTATTCATTAGTCATTACTATAAATTAATTTTTCTCAACCGTACATTTTACATACGTATCTCCATACGTATTAATATATATATAATATTATAGGACTTTTACTAACGTTAAAAGAACCTTCTTACCTTCAATAAAAAGCGCACAACCTCCCCTTGCGAGATCTGGAAGCAGACTGAAGTTATGGCGGTTTGAATTCATTCGCGGAGCGGTGATCTTCCGTGAATGACTCCTCGCAGTTAACGTGTTAACGGACTTTAACAGACTAAATATCGAGTTATCGGAAGTTAACTAGTCCGATAACGATAAATGGAAATTAACTTCCGTTAATAGTCCGTTAAAAAAAGTTAACTTCGTTAATTAACTGTTATCGGATTAACGCTTTAGTGCCCAACACTGTATATATATATATATATATATATATATATATATAATATATATTATATTATATATATATATAAAGAGTGTGCCATAAGAAAAGGGTACATTTTAAAAAGGCTATAAAATCAACATTTTTCATTTAATTTTAATAAAACCTCTACACAATAAAACATATGTATTTATCTATATGCAAACAAGTTTTCAGCCTAAAATATCAAATAATTCAAATTCTATCAACATTTAACGAAAGAGTATGATTTTTCTACTTAACATGCAAAAATTATCAAACCTTTTTAATATTTTTTTATAAAAATAATTTTTAACGTAAAATTTACCTGAAATTATTAAAAAAATCGTTCGAAATGCTTTCCTTCCATTTCAATAACTTTTTTTATTCTTGGCCGGAATATGGGAGAACTTAGCAGAGTGAGTCTACAGGACTAGGATAAAAGATGTCGCTCATTTACGCGAGATCATCACTCAAAAATGGGAAGAGCTTCCACAGGAACAAGTAAATCGAGCCATAGATGAATTCCTGCCGAGAATAAAAAAAGTTATTGAAATGGAAGCAAAGCATTTCGAACAATTTTTTCAATAATTGCAGGTAAATTTTACGTTAAAAATTATTTTTATAAAAAAATATTAAAAAGGCTTCATAATTTTTGCGTATTAAGTAGAAAAATCATACTCTTTCGTTAAATGTTGATAGAATTTGAATTATTTGATATTTTAGTCTGAAAACTTGTTTGCATACAGATAAATACATATGTTTTCTTGTGTAGAAGTTTTATTAAAATTGAATGAAAAATGTTGATTTTATAGCCTTCTTAACATGTACCCTTTTTTATGGCACACCCGTTTTATATATATATATATATATAATATAATATATATATATATTAATATATATACATATAAAGGTCCGGTGTTAGTGTCTCCGAGCAAATGATACAATGAGAAAACGGTGATGAGCAATAATGAACCTTAACGCGCCGTGTATTTTCTCCCTTCTCCTTCTCCTCGAAACAAAAAAGGTCAGTAAATATTTTGAGAAAAGACGGGAAAATGTAAAGAGCGGTAAAACACATCCTTGTTGGATCTAAAGAAAAAAGAAAAAAAAGAGAAAAAATCTACTTCATTTTTATAACGAAACTCCAAAACTTATTTAGAAAATAAAATTCGTATAATGAGCGCGAGATTCACTTTTGTAATTCATTTTTCTTAAGAGGAAATGATTCACGAGCTTTCTACAGAAAAATTATGTTTTGTAAACTGTGCTCAAAATGTGAAAGGTTTACAGTTCTTTTGCACTAATTAACTAGTTTTAGAAAAGGTGAATTATAATGTTAAATTTCCAAACGTTTAAAAATTATATATATATATATATATATATATATATATATATATATATATATATATAATATATATATATATATATATATATCGGGTCCGCAAAAAAAAGGAGCATGACGAAAATGTTTACTGTACATTTATTTTTACACAATGACAAATAACTTATTTTAGGCAAATAAGCAACAAATAAACTAAGTTAGTACCAAATTTCATGTCAATACGTCAAAAATTAAAGAAAATATAAAAGTTTTACTACAACATGTCATATATTTTACAATTTCCAAAGAAAACGAAATTATAAGACTATAAAAATTGTTCGATATGTTTGCCAGAAATGTTTACTGTACATTTATTTTTACACATAATGACAAATAATTTATTTTAGGCAAATAAGCAACAAATAAACTAAGTTAGTACCAAATTTCATGTCAATACGTCAAAAATTAAAAAAATATAAAAGTTTTACTACAACATGTCATATAATTTTACAATTTCCAAAGAAAACGAAATTATAAGACTATAAAAATTGTTCGATATGTTTGCCAGAAACCTCTACAACCCTTCGTAATCGGGCCTAAATTGATCTATAGCTTTATCTACTTGATCTTGGTAATTTCTTCCCATTTTTGTACGATAACTTCTTTCAAATGTTCGACATTTCGGATCTTATGCTTGTACACTTTCTCAGCCAACATTTCCCATATTCCGTAGTCTACGGGATTCAAATCTGGACTATTAGGGGCCAATCTTTTGGGTAAAGCAATTCAGGAACATTATTTTCTAAAAATTCAATAGTTGACTTAGCGGTATGCGCCGAGCGCATCCTGTTGGAATAAGAAGTAACCATTATTCGCCAATCGTCTCATTTCGGGCAGTATTTGTTCCAACAAAGTTTCAGTGTAATAGCGGGCGTCTACGTTGATGTTTGGCTCTACGAAAAAAACAGATGTCTTGCCTAGTTTAGACACACCGACCCATACCATTACGCTGACAGAAAAATGATTACGGGTAGCATAAAGTCTATCATCTGGTATTTCATTTTTTACGATTAACTCTTGAATACACTCTGTCATTTTGGAATTTCGCGGTGGTTCTACCGTAAACTTCTTTTCGTCAGTAAAAAAGCCCAGGTCTACTTTTTCGGGAGTGATATTTCTTAACATGCGTTCAGAACAAACACTCTTTTCTGTTCGTTAATTTCAGTTAATTTCTGCCCGTGTATCCGTTTATAAGGTTTTAGTTCAAGGTCGTTTTAATAATGTTTCTGACGCTACTTCGGATATGCTCAACTCATTAGCAATTCTGGACGGTGTCACGTGAGTCCCTGGTCTGCCTTCTTGACTACAAATTCTTAGTTCCACATCTCTGATGTTTTCTTCGGTTCGACCTGATCTTGGCCTCCCGCTTCCTTGTTTCCTTTCAGTACTTTCAGTTCGTCGATTTTTCTTAACAGCTTGTCCAAACCTCCTTTCGACCATGGTTTATTCGGAAACTCTTGTAATAATTTTATTGCGCCATAATTTTTATGAAGTCTATAATGTTTTATTAATATTTTATCTTCTTTAGAAAAAGGCATATTATCATTTTTATTGATTAAATTATTTAGGCATCTGAAAAAAATAATTTGTAATGAGAAAACATTAAATTTTTACGCGGAAATTCACTTTTTTTAGTCATTGCACGTTTGTGGCCATAAAATCTTTATTTATGACCGATTTTGATGAAATTTGTTTATACAACTCTGGGCTCTTATCTTTAGCTAGATATATAACATTTAAGGGTACGGCAAAAAATGCGGGCGTGAGAGCAATTTTCGTCATGCTCCTTTTTTTTTTGCCGACCCTGTATATATATATATATATATATATATATATTAATATATATATATATATATGTGTTACACACCAACCTTGCATGGAACAAGGAACTCTTCTGGTATAATTAAATCCACTATACTGGATTTAATTATCCTAGAGAAGATTCCTTGTTCATGCACGGTCTGTGTATAACATAAAAGTTTCTCAGGGGACCATTCTCCCTCCTCATCTTGCGCGGAATATTCTCCTATACAAGCGTCGTTCTTTACGTTAATTATACCGTGTTTGCAGTTAAAATGTGTGTATATATAATATATATATATATATTATATATATAATATTATATCTATACAGGGTGTTTATAAAGTTGCTAGCTATTTCAGTGGAAACGTAGCAAAAAGGGTAAAATTCAATAACAAAATAATAGAAGGCATACATTTAATGAATACTTAAGCATATGATTCTACATGAGCACCGTCAGTATCTCTACAGAGTTTGAATCTGTCAGCAGCATTGCGGAACACATTTTGGAGCATGGCAGGGGTTATTTTTGTAACTGCTGTTACGATACGAGCACGTAAATGTCCCAGCTTCATTCAGAAGGCATTTTAAACACCGTCGTCTTTCAACAAGATGGGGCACCTTGTCATTAAGCAAATATTGTTCGGGAGTACCTAAATGAACGATTTCCAAATCGGTGGATCGGACGTGGAGGCAACAGGCCCTGGGCTGCTCGATCTCCTGACTTAACGCTCTTGGATTTCTTTGCATGGGGCTTTATCAAATCAAATGTCTATCAAACGAGGGTTGCAGATCTGCAAGATTTACGTGCTCGTATCGTAACAGCAGTTACAAAAATAACCCTGTTATGTTCCAAAATGTGTTCCTCAATGTCTGCTGACAGATTCGAACTTATTTGCTACGTTTCACTGAAATACATAGGGACTTTATAAACACCCTGTATATATATATATATATATATATATATATATGTGGGATGAATTTCACAATTAAACACGTGAAATGAACGAAAGATGCAAGCCCACAAGGAAAAAGAAAAATGATTCCAAGGCCTTTCGTGTATTCAGAAGTACACCTCGTCAGGGAATGAAGGGAGAATGCGAGATGACAAAAATATATACATATGTACAACGGAACGGAAAAATAAAAAGATTAGCACCTGATTAATGTAACCCAGTATATATAGGCCAAACGGGTAAAACGTTAGCTATTAGGGTAAACAACAAATAATTCTAATTCATTGTTTAATCATATGTATAGATGCAATCATAGTATCAAGTTGGATAATTCTAAGGCGCTCGTTAAAACACAGATATATTGAAAGGAATATTCTAGAATGTGCATTTATCCAATTTAAAAATAATTTCAATAACAGTGCGGGAATTATAAAATTGACAATATCCTGTTAAAATACCTTTTGCCTCTAATTAACTCTTGTTAATCATGTACTAATCTTTTTATTTTTCCGTAACGTTGTACATATGTATATATTTTTGTCATCTCGCCTTCTCCCTTCATTCCCTGACGAGGTGTACTTCTGAATACACGAAAGGCCTTGGAATCATTTTTCTTTTTCCTTGTGGGTTTGCATCATATACAGTGGTGAGCTGGACCCGGTTCGCACCGGTTCGCGCGAACCGGTTGTTAAAATCTTTTTGAAAATAAGAACCGGTTGTTAACTTTTTTGCTGGACGCTGAAGAGAGCTCTCAGACTCTCAGCTCTCAGTAGAGACTTTCTCAGAAAAGTTATGACGTCAATCACGCCATAGACGAATGACTCAGCCCACATGCTTTGATTGGCTAAGACGGGTGGAAATTATTACCGTAATAAGTAATAATAAGGTACGTAAAAATGTTTAAATTTAAAAAAAAAAAATTTTAAAGCATAGACGTACTGATATTTATGTTTTGCCTAATAATTCATTATTGCTAAAGTTGACTGAGCAATTTAATTTTAACTATGTAGATAATAATTATGATTCATCGGTTTTTATTAAATAATTCTTCTTTTCTGACTTCATTAGAAACGTCTATTTCTCTAAGTAACTATACTAATTAATTGTCATGCAGTTATTAATACCTAGCTGAATCATAAAATGCAGACACTTGAAAAAGGCAAATAGCGAGATAACTAGCAAAAGGTCGGCGCTACGCGCCGATTTTGCTAGATCTGCGGTGCTTCGGCTGAATTGTGGGCCTACGGCGTATTTTATTTTGAACATCAGTAGCCCTTTATCTGGATATAATTCCTATTCCTCTCACCTTGGGCCTCAGTAATTGGGGTGCCTGCGGCCTTCCAGTTACTGGCAAACCAATTATATTCATTCAATAAAACTACAGAAAAGAACGCAGCCATGAAAATCTAAAGCTTCACAAATCTTAATACTGGCAAAC
>JAJOZX010004671.1:117500-175000 GCA_023014485.1 Bathynomus jamesi
ACCGTTAAGAAATTCGCACCTCGGTTAGATCCCATTCTCCCGACACCGGAAGGGCATTTTCATTAAGTACATTCGCGCAAATTTAAAACTATCTTCCTGTTCTAAACATACAGATTCTATTATTTTTTTACATAATTATTACATTTATTATTAAATTTATTACATTTAATATTGCATAATTATTTATTACAGAAATTATAAATTTATTATTACATTGGTTATTACATTGTTGTTTATTATACAGAACTTATAAACCGAAAAACGAATGAAAAAAGCCGATTAGGAAACAATCCAGAGACCATTGAGAAATTCGCACCTAGGTTAGATACCATTCTCCCGACACCGGAAGGGCATTTTATTACAGGGTCCGCTTATAAGTACATTCCACAAATTAAAACTATCTTCTTGTTCTATACATAGAACAGGAAGATAGTTTTAAATTTGCGCGAATGTACTTAATGAAAATGCCCTTCCGGTGTCGGGAGAATGGGATCTAACCTAGGTGCGAATTTCTTAACGGTCGGTCCCTGGACTGTTTTTCCCTCTTGTTTTGGTTCATTCGTGTTTCTGTATCCACCCGAGGAGGATGCCAGTGGGCGTCGAAACTGTCGTGGAAATAAACTCTGTCTATTGGAGTGGGTTTTTATTTTCATAGATCTAAAAACTGTTCGATATTAATTGCAAAATGATGTGGAGCTCCGTCCTCCATGTTGAAAGCTAATTTCTTCAGTCATAAGTTTATAAATGAAGCAAAACAAACGCTGGAGCCCTTCATGATAATTTTCCCCTTTGATAATTTCCCCTTTGATAATTTCCCTTTCGATAATTTTCCCTTTTGATAATTTTCCCCCAGTATCTCTGAAAAAGAGAGGCTCATTGACTTCTTTGACCGAGACAGTACACTAAACATTAAGTTTTGATGTATTTCGCTCATACTCACGATATGCTCTTGGGTTTCCAAGACCCCATGAGACAGTTTTGCCTGTTAACTTTCCTAGACCCCAAAACTGTCGCTTCATCGCTAAACCAGTTGCTGTCCAAAAGAGATAGATTGCGCTCAGAAGGATAAAGCATATTTCTCTTCTTTGGTCTTGATACGTAACTAATGCACCTGGATTTTGCATAGTTTCACTTTAATGTCCTTCTTGAGCATTCGGTGAATAGTAGAATGACTTGTGTCCAATTCTAAAACTGCAATCTGATGGATTTGGTGTGACTGGGAGAAAGCGGTTCCTCGGTCACCTATTGATGCTCTTCTCTTCAAGATAACCTCGGACCTTCCACTGCGAGGTTTGTCCTTGACCAAACCGGTTTCTAGAATTTTTTTTTAGTTACGTATGATTCTGGCGCTCGGGGCATGGCGGACGTTGAAGTAACTTTGGAATTCGTGTTGTACCAAACCCATAGTATCCATGAAAATGGCCATTTTGTACCGCTGCATATTTGAATATTCCCCTCTCCTGCCATCGTAAACAAAACACTGAGAAGGTTTGTAATTAAAAAAATTTAACAAAAATCACCATTACTATTATTTCAATAGATTTAATCCCGTTTTCGCTAAGCAATTTCCGCTTCTTGCAAAGATATAACAAAAAACTAATCAGGGACCTTTAGAATGGCTATATATATACAGGGTGAGTCAAAAGTCCGTAAACATAGAAGGATACGAAACTTTTACTGCAAAAAGACATGTGTTACAAGTAATAAGATGTGCTCTATGTATATTATTAAATTCGACTATTTCTTCCAGTTTCGACTATCCATATCGATGCGTTTTATCGCTTTAAATAAAATGGTCCTAGACTATTATCCTTCTCACTATCGTCACTCACCAATGTACTGAATCAGTTAATAATACATTAAAATCAATAGTTACTCCCTTTTGACAAATAATTTAAGATATAATCTGGAAATATTTTAACAAATAGTTTTAAAGTTTAGGAAAAAAAGAAGTAATCACAGAAGTTACAAACTAGCAAAGATCTTGAGATCCGCTCTAGGTTAGCCCTAAATGAGAGAGAAAGAGAAAAAGAGCAAAGAAAAACAAATGAAAATAAGGGATACTTAAAACTCTCATACCGTGGTTACACTTACAAATGTATAAGGATTTCATGCACAAATGGCAGCAGTAAAATGTAGAATAGACAATGCTTGGATCACCTGAAGATCAGGGACCCCATTTATTCTTGTTTTTTGCTTTACAGTACCAAATATAATAATAAATTAAATTGAATGCCCGGTTAGGTCAACTGTACGCCCTTGACGATTGGTTAGGTTAAGTCGTGATATTTTCTTTGTTTTAACGAAGATATCATTTTGTAATTGAGGCTTGGGGCCCTGATCTTCAAATGATCCCAATGCTTTTCTTCCCCCACCAGCCACTGCTGACAGAAAAAAGTAACATAATAATCGGGTTGTTTAACCTTCTTCGCAACATTTATAAAGGTCATATGACGCAGGGGACCTAGAACTTTAAGTAGGATCCAAACCACGTGTCGCTACATAGTCTGGACGCAGACTAATTTAATGTACACCAGACATTTTTAAAGGACTTTTATTAGTTATTTATTCAGTAGAAGCCATCATTTCATCGCCCTCATCATTTCTTCGCTAAATGTCAAAGACCAACTTACTGTTAGACTGAACGTTAAAAAGAGGTATATGCTACTGCAGTCCTTCGCAATGTAAATAATATAATTGACGAAAGAAGAAGGGATGAGGACAGAGGAATGAAACCAGAAACTGCGATTATGTTTACTCAGTAAATATACCTACTTTTGAAGAGTAAATATAAAGTTTGTTGTTGCACTGCATTAAAAGTAGGATTCAAAATTTCTTTATTTATTTCAGAACGAAAAAAGGTTCACAATGCTCGCCTTATTTATAATTCTAACTGTAACTAACTCACAATAACAAATATAAAAAGACTATCTTCAGGAGATAAATGAATTACATGTATTTGCTGGGAAAACTTATACCTTTCAACGTTTCAACCGTGCGACAAGTCCTCATTTCACGAAGGTCAAGCTTGTCGCCCCTCCTCTTGAGTTGGCCTGGTGAAGTAGAGAGTTGGTTTCTTTTGCTCTCCACCTCACAAAGCCAGGTACGCCCAGCTATATATATATATATATATATATATATATATATATACACACACACATTACCTTGCCTTACATATATTATTTAACCCTTTACGACGACTGGGTCGAATACGTATCGTTTCAAACGTTCGCAATTAGAGGGTTAATATTTTTTGAAGAAATTACTAGAATAGTTATCACATTATTATTTAAGGTATATTTTACTAAATTTAACTTCAGTTAAACTTAACAATTTAATTTAACTTTATTAATTCAGCACTGATCTTTAGCGAGATTTGATCAATAAGAATAAAAAAATGAATTACGTTTATTTCTTTAATAATTCACAATAATTCATCAGAATTTGGGAATTTAACGAAATATTAACATAAACTTTTGCTAAATCCGTAAATCTATTAACTCCATACGAAACCTTCAATTAGGGCGAATGTCCAGGGGCTTAACTGAAGCAACGGGGCTTAATTTGGAAGCCCCACACATCCTAGTTAAACGAAATTAGGTGAAATGTTTGAATGCTTATGTCCACGTTGCTTCAATTAAGCCCCGTTCCTTCAATTAATTCTCCTGGTCTCCACTCTGGATCCGCCGCCTATGTTAGGTGAAGTGATCATACTCAGCTATCTAATGTTTAATAAGTGCGTTTGAAAGTTAAGCTTCTTTGAAAGTTAAGCTTGTTAAGATAAATTAAATTAGGTTTAATAAGGTTAGGCTAGGGTGGAGTGTCTTATCATCTTTGGATGTGTTTGTTTTGCAGAATTCGATTAAGGGTGTTTAACAGGTTAGTTTAAGTTCACATCCATTCAGTTCATTTTGCTTTAATTAAAATATATATATATATATATATATATATATATATATATATATATATATATATATATATATATATATATATATATGTGTGTGTATATATATATATATATATATATATATATATATATATATATAAATTAAACCCATTGAAAGAAAAAGAAGGAAAAAGTCAGTTGTTCTTTTCGTAGAACGCAAAGCTCTTCTTGAGGTTATTTACACAGGAGGAAAAAATCCTTTCGTGAAGGAGTGTAAACGGAGAAGCTTGGAGGATTTGAAAAAGCTCTGCCTGTAGAAGCAACTAAATTTATGGACGGAGCTGACTCTCAACGGATCTTCACCTTAACAATACTTTCAGAAAAAGAATCCTAAAATACAAAATGTTGTTTAATACACGCGCACAAAAAAGCCATTCGTTCGTAACTCAGTGGATAAATAAAGCATTCAAGAGGGCAACAAACTGGTACAGCGCTCATCCCGACTAATGCCGCCCATTTTTTCCTAACTACTGTATTATTATTATTCCCAGTATCATCGGGATTCGAATCCCCGACTTCAGTGTTGTTCGTAACCCATTGGTAACGCCGTTTTCCTATAAGTGAAGTGAACACTGAAGTCAGGGGTTCGAATCCTGGTGATGCAGGAAACAGGAGTTATATCCGTCTGTCCGTTTACTCATTGTATCAGTTTCTCGGAGACACTAGCACCGGACCTCAATTGGGCCGCAATTAGTTGTCCTGAGCGCCGTCCCAGTTTCTGGTCCTTCTTACTGATTACACTGTTCAACAATGATTTTGTCTCAGGAAAAGTTTTCTGCCTTTATTATAGAGTTTTTAACGCTGATTACAAAAATGGTCTTATTATTTTCCTATCGTGTATAGTTTTTGAGAAATTTCCATTTTTTTTTTTTTGGTTTTGGAAAAAATATTCAATTTTTGTAGTAAAAGCTGTTCACTTATTTTATTATCTCGTAACTCTGATCACATGTGATGTTCGTCTTATTACGTCGTGTGTATTGCTACTTTTGTAGTACGTGTGATGTTAATATTTGTTAATATTTTGTATAATATTTAATTAATTATATCCAATATACAATATTATACATATTATGCATATTATATACAATATACAATAATTGTATAATATTTTTTAAGATTTCATGGAAACTATGCGTGATACGCCAAAATGAATAACATTTTTGGAATCAGCAGCGTTGACTTCATATAGACCAGCTTTGTTTGTTGTTGAGACAGAATAAAAGTAAAAATTTGTTGTTCAGTGTTGTTAATATTACATAGAAAAAAGTACCCAGTTGTAACAGCAAAAATAAATCACTACAAAAGGGTAATGCACTGAATGGGCACAACGTTAGTTTAACGGTAGACCTATATATTTTTTATGCAGGAAGAAGAGACCAAGGGTGAATGCCCACAAAACCACCCCTCCCCCCCCCCACACACAGAGGAAAAAGAGAGCCAAAATCAAGGTCCAAGGGGTTATCCTCATGTTTAACCCTTTAACGATGGGTTGTTTTGTAGGGTTAGTTATTAATGCGTGTATTTGAAACGTTACCAATTTGTGCCAGTCGTCCATAAAGGGTTAATTAATAGAAGTTAGTATATGACAAGAGAAGACAGGACAAGTTAGTTTAGGTTAGGTTAGGTTAGGTCACGTTACCCTATTAAGCGTCACTTTTATACGCACCGATAAACGAGATAACTCGTCGATAACGCTCAAGAGATTAACGTTGGCACTCAACGTTTTTGCCTTTATTATGAAAATATATTTTCCCTTTTTTACTACCGCTTCTGTGACTCATGGTTGCACATATAGCTTCATATTACGTTTTAGCCGAGTCTGTCCTCGTAATCACGTTTAAAGAATTTTTTTTAGGCAGGAAGGAGGGGCCAAGAGCGAGCTCCCGCAAAAATGTCTCCCTACGTAAGGAGATACCCGAAATCAAGGTCTTTTTGTTGGTGTTTTTAATTTTGAAAAGCTTGTGTACTGTGTGAAATATATACATATATATATATATATATATATATATATATATATATATATATACCGGTATATATACATATATATTGTGCCTCGGTGGTGTAGTGGTTAGCATCGCTGACTACTAATCCATCAGCCCCGGGATCGAGACCCCGTGACGGCAGGCGGCGGCAACAAATCCCAGCTGCTCATCCTTCCACATAATAAAAATTGGTTGGTAGATAAATGGGTACCCTGGGTAGCCTAGTGGTTAAGATGCTGCTTTGCTGATCGGGAGGTCGTGAGATCGAGTCCGGGTGAGAACTTTGTAATTTCTGACCGCCTGTGGTGGGGCGTGGTTCGGATTCCACGTTAAACTTTAGGTCTAAAGTGGAATGACACGCTTCGTCAGAATGAACAATTCGGTCGGAACCAAAACCAAGGATAACGAAGGTTACATATATATATATATACTGTATATATTATATATATAACAAGGTTAACCAAGGTTACACACTATATATAAAATAATTATCTTGTTACGCCTGATGTATATTCCGGACACACATACGCATACACATACCTGATGTATATTCCGGACACACATACGCATACACATACCTGATGTATATTCCGGACACACATACCTAAACCACACACATACCTAAACCGATAAAACTAAACTTGAACTAACGTTTTATATATATATATATATATATATATATATATAATATATATATATATATGGTGTACATAAAGTCAGGATCTATTTTTGTGAAGCACTTGGAAATTATATGGAATTCAATCATAAAATAATAAAGTGGTAACATTTATTAAATAATTAAGAGTAGGATTCGACGTGACGCCCATCAGTATCCCTGCACAGCTCAAATCGTTCCGCAGCATTTCTAAACACATTCTGGAGCATTTGCGGGGTTATGTTATCTGCAGCAGTTCGTATACGTGTACGTAAGTTTTCAAGACTCGTAATCTTCGTCTGATAGACGTGCGATTTGATAAAGCCCCATGCAAAGAAATCTAAAGGGGTTAAATCTGGTGATCTCGCTGGCCAAGGTCTTTTGTTGCTTCCGCGTCCGATCCAGCGATTTGGAAAACGTCCATTTAGATAATCCTGAACAATTTTGGCATAGTGACAAGGAGCACCATCATGTTGATAGACGACGGGGATAGGATTGTTAGTACCGTCTTAATCAGAATCTATAAATAGACCCTCATTTTTCGTATATGTCATTCTTTTCTTCAACCTTGCGTTGGATAGACGTGTATTATCTACTGCTCAAGATGTATCGTCAACGTCGTTTGCGTCATTATTTATGGAGAAGGAAAGTTGTTTGTCATTCTCATCGAAGGAGTGTCAGAAGGCGTACTAAGAAGATATTTAAAGCTTCAATGAAATTTGTTTATTTGTCTAAAAATACATTTGGTGTTAATGCCGATGCATATTATACTTTGTCTTTGGATCTTTTAAATAATGAATCTAAATCTACTATTTTAAAATTTAATTATTATCAGGTTACTGGTGTATCATTTGAAAGTATACCACAAATTAATATGTCTAGATATGTTATTAATTTTGAAGATCCATTAGGTCGTAAGAAAGATGTTAGGGAAAGAGTAGAAGGGGGTCCTAATGTTGGGACATCACCTGCACAGTATTTAATTGTTCCACATGCTGTTTTGTTTGAACCTAATCTTGACACTTCACATAGTGCTGAGCAAGTAATGAATCATCCAAGAACTAAATGGTTCTCCCCTTTTAAAGAGTTTAGATTGTATCGTAGACTTAGGCAGGTGTGTCAATTAGGTGAACAAGTCACTGCTCAATTCCCTCAAAGTTTGATTAAGATATCTACGAATGATTTATCTAAACCATTAGGTCGTATTTATGTTGGTAAATATACACCTGAAGGTTCTCAAAAAAATGAATATGCATTTAATTATGTTAATAGAATTGTATTTTATGTAAAGTTATTTGGTATTAAACAATAAACATACAAATGATTCATAATTCTATTTATATCCTTATATAATGTTTCAAGGTCGTTTTGGCCCAAAGTTGCACGAAAGTATTACCGTGCAACTTATGTGCGGGCTGGGATAGAATATATTGCAGCTGTTGACTGCGTGCAAAAATAGATTAGAATCTTTGAGGAGGTCTATGGAAACCTCGCAGAGTTAGAGCCTCGCCAGAGTTAGAGAAAATGCCGGCAAAACAGTATCAAGTTACGAGTTAGATCATATTTAAATAATTAAGAGTAGGATTCGACGTGACGCCCATCAGTATCCCTGCACAGCTCAAATCGTTCCGCAGCATTTCTAAACACATTCTGGAGCATTTGTGGGGTTATGTTATCTGCAGCAGTTCGTATACGTGTACGTAAGTTTTCAAGACTCGTAATCTTCGTCTGATAAACGTGCGATTTGATAAAGCCCCAAACAAAGAAATCTAAAGGGGTTAAATCTGGTGATCTCGCTGGCCAAGGTCTTTTGTTGCTTCCGCGTCCGATCCAGCGATTTGGAAAACGTCCATTTAGATAATCCTGAACAATTTTGGCATAGTGACAAGGAGCACCATCATGTTGATAGACGACGGGGATAGGATTGTTAGTACCGTCTTAATCAGAATCTATAAATAAACCCTCATTTTTCGTATATGTCATTCTTTTCTTCAACCTTGCGTTGGATAGACGTGTATTATCTACTGCTCAAGATGTATCGTCAACGTCGTTTGCGTCATTATTTATGGAGAAGGAAAGTTGTTTGTCATTCTCATCGAAGGAGTGTCAGAAGGCGTACTAAGGAGAAGATATTTAAAGCTTCAATGAAATTTGTTTATTTGTCTAAAAATACATTTGGTGTTAATGCCGATGCATATTATACTTTGTCTTTGGATCTTTTAAATAATGAATCTAAATCTACTATTTTAAAATTTAATTATTATCAGGTTACTGGTGTATCATTTGAAAGTATACCACAAATTAATATGTCTAGATATGTTATTAATTTTGAAGATCCATTAGGTCGTAAGAAAGATGTTAGGGAAAGAGTAGAAGGGGGTCCTAATGTTGGGACATCACCTGCACCGTATTTAATTGTTCCACATGCTGTTTTGTTTGAACCTAATCTTGACACTTCACATAGTGCTGAGCAAGTAATGAATCATCCAAGAACTAAATGGTTCTCCCCTTTTAAAGAGTTTAGATTGTATCGTAGACTTAGGCAGGTGTGTCAATTAGGTGAACAAGTCACTGCTCAATTCCCTCAAAGTTTGATTAAGATATCTACGAATGATTTATCTAAACCATTAGGTCGTATTTATGTTGGTAAATATACACCTGAAGGTTCTCAAAAAAATGAATATGCATTTAATTATGTTAATAGAATTGTATTTTATGTAAAGTTATTTGGTATTAAACAATAAACATACAAATGATTCATAATTATTTATATCCTTATATAATGTTTCAAGGTCGTTTTGGCCCAAAGTTGCACGAAAGTATTACCGTGCAACTTATGTGCGGGCTGGGATAGAATATATTGCAGCTGTTGACTGCGTACAAAAATAGATTAGAATCTTTGAGGAGGTCTATGGAAACCTCGCAGAGTTAGAGCCTCGCCAGAGTTAGAGAAAATGCCGGCAAAACAGTATCAAGTTACGAGTTAGATCATATTTAAATAATTAAGAGTAGGATTCGACGTGACGCCCATCAGTATCCCTGCACAGCTCAAATCGTTCCGCAGCATTTCTAAACACATTCTGGAACATTTGCGGGGTTATGTTATCTGCAGCAGTTCGTATACGTGTACGTAAGTTTTCAAGACTCGTAATCTTCGTCTGATAGACGTGCGATTTGATAAAGCCCCAAACAAAGAAATCTAAAGGGGTTAAATCTGGTGATCTCGCTGGCCAAGGTCTTTTGTTGCTTCCGCGTCCGATCCAGCGATTTGGAAAACGTCCATTTAGATAATCCTGAACAATTTTGGCATAGTGACAATCCTATCCCCGTCGTCTATCAACATGATGGTGCTCCTTTTCACTATGCCAAAATTGTTCAGGATTATCTAAATGGACGTTTTCCAAATCGCTGGATCGGACGCGGAAGCAACAGACCTTGGCCAGCGAGATCACCAGATTTAACCCCTTTAGATTTCTTTGCATGGGGCTTTATCAAATCGCACGTCTATCAGACGAAGATTACGAGTCTTGAAAACTTACGTATACGAACTGCTGCAGATAACATAACCCCGCAAATGCTCCAGAATGTGTTTAGAAATGCTGCGGAACGATTTGAGCTGTGCAGAGATACTGATGGGCGGTACGTCGAATCCTACTCTTAATTATTTAATAAATGTTACCACTTTGTCATTTTATGATTGAATTCCATATAATTTCCAAGTGCTTCAGAAAAATAGATCCTGACTTTATGTACACCCTGTATATATATATATATATATATATATAAAATATTGTCTTTCTTTAATAACTTAAATAGAAAACAATATTGGAACTATACAGAATGCTACAAGTATTTTCATTTTAAAAAAAGAAGTTTGGTTATAGATCAGAGACAAAATGTGCTTAGACAGATGTTTAGTTCACATAAAAAAACAACTTCCATAGCAACGCGTTCTGAAACAGAAATCTTTATAACCGTTTCTTCGATTTATTAAGGAATCTTCCTGTCTGAAAGGTGAAGTAATATCTCCGTTGCTGTGGCGAAAGTTCTGAGAAAGAACATTTTTAAGCTCGTTTCCATAGCAGTGAATGTCAAGAATATCATTGCTATGCGGAAATGGTAAATTCGAAATTTTATACACTTTATACGATGATATATATAATATATATATATATATATATATATATATATATATATATATATATATATATATATATATAATCTTTCCCACACACACACGCACACACACACGAGCGCGCGCGCGCATTTAAATGCGAACATATGTATAAGTGAGGTGAAGACTTTTTAAAATCCATATCGAAAAAAACTACTTTACCAAACTTAATTTAACCTGACCTGTTTCGAACGCACTGAGTAAATCAGTGGGAACCAACTCATCACTCAGCGTACCACTCAACTCCCTCATACGTAAGCATGCACATGAAAACCCTGGAAAACAACGAACAAAACTGTACTAGTGACTACAGACAGTTGACAGAAGTGAATAGACACCTT
Organism: Bathynomus jamesi; assembly: GCA_023014485.1. Taxonomy (NCBI): domain Eukaryota; kingdom Metazoa; phylum Arthropoda; class Malacostraca; order Isopoda; family Cirolanidae; genus Bathynomus; species Bathynomus jamesi. The sequence continues at coordinate 128,599 of JAJOZX010004671.1, forward strand.
CGTTTTTTCGTTGTTTTTCATGACTTTTGCCAGTAAATAATGACAGATTTATTAAATCAGCATATTTAGAATGGTGTTGCTTTCCCCTTTCCATTATGTAAAGGCAAAGGTGGGCAGTTGCGCCGCAAAAAGTTGCGGCGCAACATTTTTGGTTGCGCTTGCGCTTGCGGCGCAACTTTTTGAAAAGGGTTGCGCTTGCGCGTGCGGCGCAACTATTTCAGCAGAGTTGCGGTTGCGGTTGCGGCGCAACTTTTTGAAAAGGGTTGCGCTTGCGCGTTTGGCGCAACTATTTCAGCAGAGTTGCGGTTGCGGTTGCGGTTGCGGCGCTACAAAAATTGTTGCGCGTGCCCACCACTGTGTAAAGGGACACACGTTCTGGCATTCCATTTGATGAGCTTTGCCATTTGTTCTTGAAGACAATCATAGCGATGTGTATTTACTTTTGTCACCCATTCATAACACCAGTACACATTTGAAAACTTGTCGATCGATTTTTACAAACTAGTTGGTGATTCTATATAATTTGAGTGCGCTGATCTCAAAACTATAGTTAGTTTTTCCCTATCACGTATGGTTTTCTTACTACAGGGTGTGTCATAAATCCCCCATTTATCCCCAAATGTGAACCTCTTATCGAGACCAACATTGGATTGCACATGCTAAACCATAAATTTTGTTGTTATAGACTACAGTAACGCTTACATAATAATGTAGGGTAAATATATATAACAACCAGTCCCGTTCCCAGCAAAATACTCTCTCCCCTCCCATCAATGGGTGGTTAACATTTGGGGACAGATGAGGTATTACAACACCCCTTGTAGCACGAAATCTTTAGGTGATAGAGTAAAACCTAATTAAAGCAGAATTAAATAGCTCCTAGCTCTTGGACAAACATATTGCTTGTTTATGAAAGAATAAAAAAATAACTGAAAGAAACAAAATATATTTACCTTCTTCTTTGAAAAAAGGCACGAAGTCTTTCTCACGATTTCTGTACCAAGCGAAGTATGTGTCGGATGCCAATAAATTGTTCTCCTGCAATCTAGACCCCAAAAGTTCTGCAGAGTCCTTAGGCAGATTCAAATCCCTGACTAAGTCATTTAGTTCGGCTTGGGTTAATGGTTTAGGAGGATCTCGGTCAGCTGTTGGCTGTTCACAAACATCATCATTGTCTGGATTTGGAGCTGAATCAGAATCTGAATTGTATTGATCCAGACTCTCGGGTGGGCGGGGAATAGGAACTTGGACCATGGGGTACCGGCCTTATTGCAGATGGAAGACTTGGGTATTGAAGGCTCTCTTTATTCTTTGCATTATAACCTTTAACATTGCAAGAACAGAAGTAGCAGTCGTCGGTATGGTTTCTAGGCTCGCGCCATACCATAGGGATCCCAAATGGCAAACTTTTCTTTTTACCTTTGCTCCAATTCCTTAGTGCCGCAACACACGTAAGACAAACCTTGTGTGGAGCCCAACTTTTGCCTTGATCTCCTAATTTAATTCCAAAATAAGCATGATAAGCTCTCTTAATGAAGGTCGTTACATTTGTCCTTTGTTTTACAACAACATACCGACCACAAATATAACAAAATATGTCTGGACTATGGGTACATCCTCTAGAAGCCATTATTAAAATTTTAAAGACGTAATGTTAGAATTATCTATCTGAAAAATATGAAAAATCAAAATTAATTAAAGATAAAAAAGGTAAAAAATTACAAAACGCCCCAAAATTGTTTTGCTAATAACTTTAAAACTGTGGGTGATAGAAAAAAACTGGTAGCATTTTTTAATTCAGCGCAGCGAACTGCTTCAGAATCACAACTCAAAATAAAGAAATCGATTTTCATGCAGACCGGTGATAATTGGAAAAAAATACATATTTTCTTGGTATGAGTTCCCTCTGGAATTTTTTTTAGGAACAAACACTCCAATTTCGCTGTGAAATCGCAATATAATCTCCATTAAACGGCGAATTGAAACTGAATTAAAATATAAATTAAGATAATTCTTCAGTTGACTTATTTTAGTTTGACTTAAATAAAGTTAATTTAAGTTAACTTAAATAAAGTTAATTTAAGTTAACTTAAAGTTAACTTAAATAAAGTTAATTTGCCAAGTTAGCCTCGTAGTAGAACGCCATGCAGGCTGTTAATATGATGGTCCTGGGTTCGAGTAGGCTTTGAATTCAAATTTCAGTGATTAAAATGACTCTGTGGGTCTTCCTGCCTTTGTTTTGTAACGAATTTTTATTAATTGAATAACCTTTATTAATAATAAAATAATTTTACGATTTGTAATGACCTAAATTATTGTGAAGCTGGACTACTTATTTTAATTAATTTGGCCCTTAAATTTTAGGCTTTACTGGCCTCTTATTAAAAATAAAAGATAGTTATTATTAATTAATAATAATTAAATCATGAATAAATATTATTAATAAGTAATTAAGGTATGTATTAATCTTAAATTATCATTAGCGATATAACTAATGCAAGGTCATTATTGAAGGTATGGTATATCAATACCATACAAGGAAATCAATATTATACACGAGAGATAAGAACTGAACAATCACGAGTAATGTGTCTTTAATCCTAGATTACAGACGAGAAATGAATAAACAATAGTGATGTACATTAATCCTAGATTTTTATAAGTATGCCATTATTAATCGGGATTTCAACTTGGTTTTAAACGAATTTACATCCCACGTAAAGCTGTAAGTCCCCTCCGTCACAAGACTTGATAGAATGTTGTTACAAAGAAGGTTAAACAACCCCATTCATTATTATTATTTTATAACATAACGTAATTATTGTGTTAACTTTAATATTTTAACATTGTTATTTCGGTTAAAATTCCAATTAAATTTTTAATCAAATTTTGTCACTTGAATTTCGTTAGAATTTTAACCTTCTGAAACGTTTAAATTATAATTTTAATTTTAATTTAAATTATAATTATAATTCTAATGTTTACTTTACACATTATTATCTGCTGTTAATTATTTTGTCCTAATCTTAGCTTGTCAAGTTATGTCAATCATTTTAATATTTTAATTACCTTTACTCTTTTAATTAATTATAGTTAAAGTTTTATATTTTAATTTTTACCCCTTTTTTAAGATTTGCGAAACGTCGGCAACTCTATTAAATAAAGGAAATGAGAGTGTTCTTCTTGTCACTCGTGTTCCTCTTCATTATCAAACAGAGTTTTCTTTGCACATAATTTGCTGCACACACAAACTATACATATATATATATATATAGCAATAAATGTTTTTATATACTGTATAAAATAATGACTGAAATTAGTTGGTTAATACCATCTATTGAGATCAGTATGAAACATCTTCTAAGCTTTCATTAACAGTTTCATTGTCTACTCGTGGTATAATTGGTTTCAAGTGCCCACTTAATTTTGCCAATGTCCAGGGAAACTTTTATCACCAAATTTTCAATACTCCTTTAGCGTTAGAAAGCTCGGAATATCGCTGCTATGCTCCGTTGGCCTCCTAAAGGTAGGATGTTAAGATGTTAATAAAACTGTTAATGAAAAACATTCATACTTTATTCAGATCTCGCAGAAACTTTATAATAATCCAGTTATCTCATCTGAAGGTTCAGAATGTGACGAAATGAAGCTCAGATGTCTAATCAAATTTTACGACGCATTTTTAGCAAAGTTACAAGATAAGTACAATTGGTAAAGATGAGACTCTACTCGTATATCGAGTTCTATGAAGATAACCTGGCGTCGATTAATTTCGATATAGGGGGGGTAATAACTGGAAATCCGAAATTGTTATATATTCGCATAGCTCGGACTTCCTATTTATTGAAGGGGGAAATGCCTTAAAAAATATTTTATACTAAAAGTTCAAAGGTCAAACTGTACCCTAATATATTATTAGAATTTATTTGTTTATTTGCTATAGTACCCCAGCAGGGCCAGAACCAAACATTATTTAAAGCTTAAAAGCTTAAAGGCACGAGGAAATGGAGCAAAAGTTGTACCACAGTGTTGATGTAGCAGTAGCCTTACCTACTATATATATATATATATATATATAATATATATATATATATATATATATATATATGTAACTACTGAAAATGGTCCCCCTGAGAAACTTTTATGTTACACACAGACCGTGCATGGAATAAGGAATTCTTCTGAGAAAATTAAATTCACTATAATGGATTTAATTTTCTCAGAAGAGTTCCTTGTTTTATGCATGGTATATATATATATATATATATATATATATATATATATATATATATATATATATATATAGCGAAAGCGGTGTTCTTAGGGAACCGGCATTTAAGAATAAAAAGTTTGACTTCTGAAACGTCTGATATTAAATCTTCATAATGTTGACGCGGGCGTTGCTCATCCTTCATATATATATACACGGTGAACCAAAAGTAGGTGGACAGTAGGTTGAATACGGTTTGTGTTATATTATATTATAACTATGGTGTTCATTATAACTATGGTGTTTGTGTTTTATTATATTAAATATTATAACTAAATTTATTTAAATTTTATTTTGTATTATAGTATACAAAAAAATTAAATATGTATTCTCAAAATAAACGTTATCATTTACTGTCCACCTACATTTGGTTCACCCTATATATATATATATATCATCATTTCTTTTCGTTTACATTAAAAAAATTTCGGCGTACGTTCATTTTCTATAATTATGTTTAGATGGAGGACGACCGCCGTTTTCTGTAAATAAAGTGGATAATAAGACATTATATCTTATTTTATTTTATTTTTTTACTGGGAAATATTAGTAATAAGAGAAATGTTATTTCTTTTATTTATTTAACATAAATAACTCTACGTAATCAACGTAAAATACTTTTGTCATCCCTCTGTATGTATGAATTAATACAAAATATTAAATATAAAATATAAGTATCCTATACCGTTTAAACGATTTTTTTTTCTATATTTTCAATAAATTTATTGTGTAAATGAATGAATGAATGTGTAGAATGAATAGCGGTGTTAAATCAATTAGAAATATGTGCTCGTATTTCTTCATACTATCATTTTATCTTCGTTGCTAAATTCAACACTTAAAATTTGGTAAGACAATTTGATTCTAGTCTGGTGTCACCATATTCTCATTATTCTATAGTTAGCCCATTCTTTTAAATTCTCATAATTACATAATTTTTAATAATAATAATAATAATAATAATAATCCTTACTGAGAAAGAACACATTACATAAGATATACAGGGTGATTCAGAAGTCAGGTTACATAGGGCTTTTCTGTTTCTTTGCAGGTAAATGAGTTATGAGATGTTATCGAAGGAGGAGCGCATTTATGTGATATTCCTAGCTGGCTGCACAAGTGCATTGCCGTTAACGGTGGCCATATCGAACATGTGATGTGACTATTCCCCTGTATCATTACATAATACAATATTTCCCTATGTAGCCTGACTTTTGAATCACCCTGTACATTACATCCACAATGTTGGCATTAACGTTTAAATTTTAAAATTTTAAAATTTTAGTAAAACTAATAATTTAAAATATAAAATAATCTTCATATGTCAATGATTATCTCTCTCTCTCTCTCTCTCTCTCTCTCTCTCTCTCTCTCTCTCTCTCTCTCTCTCTATACATATATATATATGTACGAGTTATGAAAATAAAAACCCACTCTAATAGACAGAGTTATTTCCACAACAGTTTCGATGCCCACTGGCATCCTCCTCGGGGTGGATACAGAAAAACGAATTCGTTTTTCTGTATCCACCCCGAGGAGGATGCCAGTGGGCATCGAAATTGTTGTGGAAATAAACTCTGTCTATTAGAGTGGGTTTTATTTTCATATTTTGACCTTCACGTAGAAAAAAGTTAAGTTTTTTTGCATTTAATATGTACGAGTGTACGAGTGTGTGTGTGTATATATATATATATATATATATATATATATATATATATATATATATATATATATATATATAATTTAGGGTGATGCACAAATCATGACCATCGTGGATTTTTAGGGATACCCCCTCATTTGTTCCAATTTGTCACAAAAACACCCTGTGAGAAATTCCAGGTCAAACAAATAACATCCAGAGGTCGCGCCCGCCAATTGAAAATTTGAAAATTACAAAAAATTAGAGTAAAATCAAATTTTTTGAATTTGTTCTTATTTTTGTTGCAGGTTTGTTGCAGGTTGCAGGTTTTGTGCAGGTTTGCTGCAGGCAGAGTGGTAGGTGATGCGTATATGAGCAAACAGCAAACAGCGTTCAAGGAAATCGGTATCGCAGTGTGCTTGTGGCAGTGTCTGGGAGAGGTGCTATATCAGTGAGTCTCTCCGCCTCAATTTCTCTTCTATTTCCTGTATCTTAATTGTGACGAAAATGAGATCAAGAAGCTCAACAGATATGTGGCTGATCGGTCAACAAATAGATAAATTGAATGAAAGTAAGCTTCCATCAAGAAAGAAGTAATTTCCTTATTCATGAATTATAAACATGTCAAGAATGAAACCTTCAGAGAAGCATTAACTTCAACCATTAATGATGTATTGGAAGTGTGGCAGAGAGCAGGAATACCAACAACCCAGAAATGTAATGTTGTGAAGAAATTAAATAAACTGTATGATGAGTGGCAAGGGCTGAAGAAGAGCAAAGGAAAAAAATCGAAGTTTTCAATAGAGAAAGAGAATACATGGAAAGAAAAATTGGATGGACTCTTTGATATTGCGCATGCAAATGCTAACGAGTTAATAACTATCGAAGAAGATAGAGTTTCTACGGCTACAAAGGGAAGGTCGAAAGGGTAAAATGATGGCTGTTGATAAGGATGAAGAAAACGTCGAAAGGAAGCTGCGAAGAGACATGAAAAAATGGATAAGAAAAGGTTACGTGAATCAAGTGCATTTGATGAAACAGTTGTTCTTGCAAGCAGCAGCAGTTCCTGCAGTGATTCACCTGCATCTACGGAAGAAGAAGTACATCTGGAACAGCCCTCAACATCCAAAAGAGGCCTTCCAAGAAAAAAATTCAAGATTATGAATGAAAATCTGCTTTCCTCATTGGATGTTGCTAAGATCAGCGACCGATCAGCCTCTTTAATAATTATTCCAACGATCGCAAATGTTGGAAAAGATCCAGAGAATTACAATGTTAGCTACTCATCGATTCGCAGGGCAAGACAGAAATCAAGAAAGAAGTTCAGTGAAAACTTGAAAGAAGAATTTCAAGCTGACAAACCCTTGATTGTTCATTGGGATGGCAAACTCCTCGAAGACATTACTGGGAATGAGGTTGTTGATCGGTTGCCAGTCCTAATCTCTGGCAGTGGAGAAGATCAACTGCTTGGAGTGCCAAAAATAGATCATGGCACAGGAAATGATACTGCAAATGCAGTACATCAGGCGATCATTGATTGGAATCTAATAGATAAGGTAAAAGGCATGTGTTTCGATACAACTGCATCGAACACAGGTCATAAAAATGGAGCTTGTGTCCTAATTGAACAGAAAATGGAGAAAGATTTGTTGTGGTGTCCTTGTCGACACCATATCCTTGAAATCATGTTGGAAGCAGTGGTATCCCCTGCATTACAGGCTTCATCAGGCCCTGACATTCAGTTATTCAAAAGATTCAAAACAAACTGGAATAAGATTAATCTAACTTCATACGATAAATTAGAAAATTATCCACAAAAGGAAAAAGAGGAAATCATCAACTTTGCAGCAAGAAAAATCAATGAAGATCAACCTCGCGACGATTACAGAGAGTTATTGGAACTGACAATCATCTTGCTTGGCGGTACTCCAACGACTGGAATAAAATTCAGGAAGTCTGGGGCTTATCATAGAGCCTGTTGGATGGCGAAAGTCATTTATTCGATGAAAATCTTTATGTTCAAAAGTCAGTTCAAAATAACAGCAATAGAAGAAAGAAACCTAAAAGAAATTTGTTGGTTTTCTGTTTCAATTTATATTAAGCATTGGTTTTCAGCACCCTGCGCAGCACGTGCTCCACGAAATGATCTGAGTCTTCTCAAGAATCTTCACAGCTACAAAAGCACAAATGAACAACTAGCAAATGCTGCTTTAGAAAAATTCAAGAATCATTTGTGGTATCTCTCAGAAGAGTTGATCGCATTGGCTTTCTTTGATGATAAAATCAGCTTTGACACCAAAAGAAAAATGAAGGAGGCTCTTACAAAATCTTCGGAGCCAGATCCTCCAAAGAAGACACAAATAGACATCAAAACTATTGACAATAAGCAGCTTGAAGATTTTGTAACTGCTATCACAAAGTCCTTCTTCAGTATACTCGGATTGTCTTCAACGTTCTTGAGCAAACCAGTAGAAGATTGGCTTCTCGATGAGAGTTATTGGGTTGCAAAGAACGTAGTGAATCACATGAAAGTTGTTAATGATATTGCTGAAAGAGGAGTGAAATTGATTGAAGATTATAACAAATTAATTACCAATGATGAACAACAGGAGCAATATCTACTGCAAGTTGTATCAAATTATCGGAAGAAGCTTCCGGACAAAACTAAGAAAACTCTCGTATCTTTGATGCAACAATAAAATTTACGAGTATATCCATTCTATGTATCTATTGTAAATATCTATTGTATTGTATCTGTTTTATGAACAAATGGAAAAGAGGAAGGTGGTATGATAGGCCTCCTGGGGAACTTCCACTCAAAAAAAAAAGTAACGTGACGCTTGCTGTACCTCCTGGGTGTCATGGAAATCAGCAAATTTTCAAATGGCGGGCGCGACCTCCAAATATTCGAATTTTGACCCGAAATTTCCCCAGGATCATTTTTCTACCAAATCAAACCAAATAAGAGGGTATCTCAAAAATTTGAAACAAAAACATTTTACTCCCCCACTTTTGCATCACCCTAAATTTATTATAATATATATATATATCGGATGTAGAATTCAGAGAGCAATATAACATTAAAATCACAACAGCTACAAAAGTAATGGAAACTGGAGGAGCTTCCACAGCAGAAAAGCAAACATCATCTAAAATTATTGAAGAGTCGAGTACTATCAATAATTAAGTATTGCTTAGTTCTCACAAGCTCATACAGAACACGAGACATCGCAAACTTAGAAGTCATACAAAGGACTTTTGCAGTACATTTAAGTTAGAGGAAACGAAAGTTGAAGACTACTGGTCTCGACTGCATCTCCTGAAAATCTACTCCCTGAAAAGAAGACGTGAGCGGTACACAATAATATACTGTACGTATGAAAAATACTCGGGGGTTGTATCCCTAACCTTAAAAATGAAATAGAAATACAATGGAATGAGAGAAGAGGCAGATTTTGTACTGTCCCAGCTGCAGTGGGACAGGGGGGTCATGAAAACGGGGACAGAAAATACCCTCAGAATACGAGGCCCAAAACTTTTTAATGTTCTTCCTAAAGAACTGAGGAACCCCAGCACACCAAACTGACTAATTTCAAGACCCATCTGGAAAAGTTCTTGTACAAAGTCCCTAACAAGCCATACTTAGCTGGCTACGAGGGCAGGAAAAGAGCGGAAACCAATTCCCTCCTTCACCAAAACCCGCAAATGAGGGAGGATACTGCAAGAAGGTCGATCACAGGTCGATCCTGAACCGTCGTTCGAAATCATCAAAAGGTATCTAAAGTTAAGACATATATATATATATATATATATATATATATATATATATATATATATATATATATATATATATATATACATACAAACACGCAGCGAACAATACAATCCACGCTTGAGCGAGCACACACACACACACACACACACACACACACACACATCCCCTCACTATAAAAGAGAAGTCTGTCTTTCCTTTATTCCTCCCCAGAGCATTTTGACCCTCGGGCCCACAATACATGAATAAAGGAATGGAGCGCATCAACGTGCCCTTTGAAAACTTCTATCTCCTCTTTATTTATTGAAGGAATGCCAAATATCGCCAGATAAATAATAAAATAACACCACCAACGACAAAGGAATCAATGTCGTTCATGTCATAATAATAATCATAAGACCATTAAGACTACACGTAAGTGTGGGTGGGTATTGTGGTCTTGTTACCACATACACACCCACCCATTTACATATCCACATACAAACAACCCTGATACTCTGTCTCACCTACCTTCTGCCGGCGTCGATAATAATAATAATAATAATAATAATATTTCTTTCCCTTCTCCATTGGTTTCTTCACTGTAAAAAATAAAGGAAAACTTTCGTAATATTTAGGTGGCATCTCATTTGTCACCAAACTACACGGTGTAGTTATTTCTTTGATATCATAGGAAAATATTACACTTGTAATGACGTAAATTAAATTACATTTTTAAAGAAAAAGGAAAATTACACATCACTCATTCGCCATTTTCATTAAAAATGGAATTTAATTGAATGCATCAAAAATGTAATATTTTCGTAGGATGTCGAAGAAATAACTACAACGTGTAATTTGGTGGCAGGGAAACCTCCAAGTTTTACAGTGTTGGTTTATTATTTTGTTAACATTTGAGCATCTTCGTAGATGCTTAGGAATTCAGTTGTTTAGAAGTACGATGGTTCTTAATGTGGAGAAACCCAAGGAGATTGTTCCTAACCGGAACGGACAAGCTTGCTGCGCATCTCAGACTTTATTACATCATGTGTTTCACGATCTTGATTTTGTGTTGCTCAATTTCGGAGTGCCAATTGGAACAAATTGTTTAACTGCCATTAAGAAGAGATTATTGCATTCATGAAAAGCCTTCGGCGCATATAAGCACTGTCGCACTCCTAAACATATTTATTCCTAAGAAGCTCTGAAGATGGTCGGATGATATGTTTGAACGAAACTCATCAAAAGGAACGGAGCAAGGAGACCGGTGAAGAAAGAAAAGACTTACCTAACTGAGATATGTTATTGTAATTTTTAATAAAATTAATACATAAGTTTACCCTGGCCCCCTAAATCAGTGGTTCCCAACCTCGGGTCGCGACCCAAATCAGGGCCGCGGGGGTCCTCAGGTAGTGTCGCGAAGGGTCACTCTATTCACTATTTCTTAATTCAATTTATATTTATATGCATATTTAAATTTTATCATAAGCCTGAGGGTCGGGAAGTCCTGTTGGTGGCCAATTTGGGGTCGCAGCAAAAAAAGGTTGGGAACCACTGCCCTGAATCAAAAACGAGTAACTGTCTACCCTGTATGAAGTTCAAATCGCAATAAATATTACATTGCAAAAATGTGGAAGACTTGTTAATTAACAGATGTATGCCAAGCCGCACTACAAATAGTGCATATACAATACACGCGCAATAAGTTCTACAGAACACTACACCGATTATAAAAAAATACATGATATACGCAACGGATCACATATCTATCGCTGGAACGGTTTGCGAGACAAACGTTGTGATCAGCGGACCAGATCCTTGAAGATCACTACATTTTTCCGACGAAACTGTTTGGATCTCCTCAAGCAAAGACAACAAAACGTAAAACGATCTAACCAGACCTAAGCAAACTTTATTTGTTATAATGCTATAATGTTTCAGACCAACAAAGACCCTAGGATCCACTCATGGCTGGTCTACCTAACTGTGTTCGTAATCGTGTATTGTGTATGTCCTCCGTGGTGGCGGAGGGGACCTACAATTTTACGTGGGTTCCGAACCACAAGAACATAAGAAATTTATGTAAAAACCGCCGGTAAATTGGCAACGACCAATTTTTACGAAACTAAATAATTATCAATTTAAAACCAATTAATTATCGATTTAAAACTAAAGATAGAATCTCTGGATCCAGAGGATCTAGTCATAATAGACTACTATCCACAAATATGTTACACTCTATATCTATTTATAAAGGACATGCAAATATATCAGATCCAAAGAATCCAGTCAATTTCATTACGGTATCCATCAAGTCACGGTCCATATCGATTGCGGACCAAGTCAAAATTTACAATCTTATACATTACAATATATACACTTACGAGAAAAAGTGTAGGTGTGGCTGTAAAGACTGTACAGTAATGTAGAAATGTGTGTGCACCCATTTTGGGTCTCCCATTTAAAGGTGTTTGTGGGGCAAGTGAAGATCATGAATTTTTCAATACCTCACAGTACTATGGGGGGCACCGCTCGGCAGAGGAATCTCTTTAAATGGGGTGTGTAAGGACAGAGAGTATCCCCTAACCCAAGACGCTGCCTCCCTATATCCCACAACACTTGTGTTGAGCTGTGGGATCTATCCCCAGAAAGCCTTAATTTTACTACCTTAAACTATACCCTTTCTATCAACATATGCGTCTAATCGATTTTTAAACATGTTTATAGACGTGCTACTAATTACTTCTACCGGCAAACTATTCCAGCTATTTACTATTCTATGCGAAAAAAAGTTTTTGGCAACTGCTGTCTCGAACCTTCTACTTGTCAACTTACACCCGTTATTTCTAGTCCTATTATATTGAGATATTTCGAAAAAGCTATCTCTATCTACGTTATCGAACCCATTCATAATTTTGAAAACCTGGATTAGATCACCCCTTAACCTCCTAGTCTCGAGTGTTGTCAATTTTAACTCCTTAAGCCTATCCTCGTACGACTTTGACCTAAGCGACGGAATCATCTTAGTTGCTCGTCTTTGAACTCTTTCGATTTTGTCTATATCTTTGCGCATATGCGGATTGCAAAATTGGACCGCGTACTCCAAATGGGGTCTAACTAATGATTTATAAAGTGGAACTATAATATCGCGCAATTTGTACTCAAAATTTCGAGCTATAAAACCTAACACTTTGTTCGCCTTATTGACCGCTGCTGTACTTTGTTTCGCTACTTTTAAATCACCAGTGACTATAACTCCTAAATCTTTTTCCTGCTCTACGCTTGTTAAATCTTTCCCTGACATACTATACGCAAAATTACCGTTACGCGAACCTATATGCAATTTTGCACTTATCAACGTTAAATCTCATTTGCCATGTGACTGACCAATCAACGATTTTATTCAGATCTTCCTGAATTTTACCTCTATCTTCGTCATTAATCGCCCTACCACCCAGCTGCGTGTCATCCGCAAACTTTGAAACTGTACTGACTAGGCCGACATCTAAATCGTTAATATATATAAGAAAAAGCAAGGGGCCCAATACAGAACCCTGAGGAACGCCACTCGCTACATTAGCCCAACACGACTCCGCTCCATCAACGACCACCCTCTGTTTCCTGCCTCGCAACCACTCTTCTAGCCAATTTATTACTACACCCTGATTCCATGAGCCTTAGTTTTTCAATGAGTCTTTTGTGCGGCACGGTGTCAAACGCTTTTTGAAAATCTAAATACACTACATCAACCGCCCGATGTCTATCGTAAACGTCAACCACGCTTTGGAAAAATTCTAAAAGATTAGTTAAGCAAGATTTGTTTCGCCTAAATCCGTGCTGCGTATTTCTAACTAGCTTATGGAATTCTAAGTGTTCGACTATACGATCCCTAATTATTGATTCCAGTAGCTTACCTACAACAGACGTTAAACTGATTGGTCTATAATTTCCCGCCGCACCTTTATCGCCTTTCTTAAAGATAGGTGTTACGTTTGCTAACTTGAAATTATCTGGTACGCACCCCTCAGAAATAGACGCATTAAAAATCTTTGTAGCGGCACAACAATGCTATCTTTTAATTCTTTTAGTTGTATGGGATATATGGAATCCGGCCCCGGTGATTTACGCGTTTTCATTTTATCAATATAGCGCGTTACCTCCCCTTCACTAACCACTATATTATCCAAAATATTACCATTATCAAACGGTATTATGTCCGTGACCGTAGGGATATTTGTTACATCTTCTATAGTAAAAACTGACGTAAAAAATTCGTTTAGCAAGGTAGCCATTTCCTTGTTTTCAGAAACTAGATCTCCGTTTAGATTTTTCAAAGGCCCCAAGACGCTTTTTACTGGATTTCTATTATTGACGTTTTGAAAGAATCGCTTGGGGTTTTCTTTACCGTAACGAGCTATGGAGATTTCAAATTCGCGCTTGGACTTTTTTATTACACTTTTCGCTTCACGCCTTAGAGATATGTAGTTGTTTCGTAACCACAAATTGTCTTTATCGCACTTATGTAGACTATAAGCCCTATCTCTACTCTTTATAATGTCTCCTACTCTAGAAGTAAACCACAAGGGCTTGTTGTTTACTTTCGCACGCTTAATTTTGTACGGTACACATTCCTCATTTATAGTTCTAAATACTGTTTCGAACGATTCCCACATTAGTTTTGCGTTGGAGTTCCCCATCACGTTTTCCCAATTGACGTGTGACAATTTATTTCGAAATTTACTAAAGTCTGTGTGCTGGAAGTTAGGAATTTTCGTCGAGTTAGGTGGTTTCGAGTGACTTACTGAGAGGACAAACTCTACCATATTGTGATCGCTATTGCCCAACGGTTCTATTATTTGAAGATCAGTAATTAGCCTATCATCCGTAGTTATTACTAAATCTAAAATACTGTCCAACCTCTTAGGTTCCCCAACCTTTTGAATAATAAAGCTATCCTCGAGAAAATTAACTAAACGATTACCTTCCGCGTCTCCCTGCATTGTATCGTAATTTACGTTAGCGCAATTAAAGTCACCCATAACTAAAGCCTGCTCACTACCGATTATTCGCTTTAGTTCACGATATAACGCTTCGTCCGTATCAGCTGTTTGATTAGGGTGCCTATATATAACCGCAACAACAAGTTTGAAATCGTTCAATTTAAGTTCTGCTATAGTCGAATCCATCGGTTCTGGAAATGTGTGCTTTACTTCTATAACGTTCGCTATATTATCTTTGATATACAACATAACACCGCCTCCTCGCCTACCTATTCTGTTTTTAACAAAAAGTCTATAACCTTTAATTTGATACTCCCCTACAAAGTCACGAGTTTCAGTGCTAAGCCACAATTCATTTATCGCAATTATATCATAGTCTTTACAAGCAATTAAAGAAAAAAATTCGTTTATTTTATTTCGTAGGCTACGAGCATTTAAGGATAGAACCTTCAAATCGTTTGTAATTGCAACAACTTCGCGAGCGCAGTGGAAATTTATGGAATTTACGCTGGGACCGTTCGAGTTACGGCAGCCTGAAAAGAAGAGACAGTATTATGAAATAGTCTTCCTAAACGCGCAGCTCCTACGTCATTAAGATGAAGTCCATCTCCGAGGAACAAGTCCCTCCTGCCGCAGAAACTGTTCCAAAAATTCTCAAAATGCACTCCTTCCTGTTGGCAAAGAGACTTTAGGTTATTGTTAATATAGGTCGCCTTGCTGTAGAAATCGTTACGATGGATAATTCGAGGAAGTATACCTGTTAAAACAATCTTATTAGTTTTTTCCTTTAATCGCTCTAGTAAGTCCCTGTACCTAGCCAGCAGTTCTTCCGATCTAGAATTTAAAACGTTATTAGTACCGACATGAATAACATACGTTGTGTCCTCGGAGGTACCATCTGTAAATTGGTCAACACTATTAGTTATATCCTCCACCCTTGCACCAGGGTAGCAGTAACGGCGCCTACGACGAGGGTTTCTCCCACAGAATTCCTCGAGCTGTCCTCGAACAATGGAATCGCCAACGGGTCGTATTTCCGGTTCATCATCATCTTCAAAACCTAAAACAGAAAACTTATTGTTTGTTATTACTGGTAGACATGTCTTAGGTTTTCTCAATGGGGCTCCATTACGCACTCGAACGAAGGGTTGGGAACTAGGAGAAGAGAAAGGGCTATTAATACTATTTATATTATTAATAGAAACTGAGGCAGGAGGGGTCGCAACTGGAGTCTCAAGGGATTCTAATTTTGCCGTCAGGAGCATCACCCTTTCTTCAAGGCTTACTCTGGCCTCCTTCTCACGTTCTAACTCGTTCCTCAGCACTTTTAAGTTTGAGCACCACCTGCAAACTAACTGTTCATTATTATTAGCCATTGTATGCTTTTAATTAGTTAAACAACAACAAAAAAAATAAATAAAAATACGAGCGTTTGAAAATTAATAAATTACAATGTAGGTCTACCGCGTTTTTGAAACGCAGAAACAGGTTCTTGTAACACAAATTTATACTAAATGCATATAGAATTAAGCTACCGACAAAAGATCTGTAAAAGAAGAGTATTTATAACACTTATCTGTCCGCGATTTGACCCGACTTTTTTCCCTTTTCTTCACACGGTGCGGGACAACACTCTACCTGACCTCTCGAAGGAAGGAAAAATGAACCTTATGTCAGCACGTTTTTTGATAGATTTGAAAAACAACACGGCAAGCCACGTTTGATCAAATAATATAGTATTGAATAACGACAATAAATGAAATATATTCGTTAATGAATGATTAGTAGCACGAAGTAATTTAGTTATGAATGCACCGAACACTATTTTTTTAAAAACAGTTCAACGAAAACCACTTATTCAGTTGATAACAGGACACGATAAAACACGTCTGTTCACAAGGAAAGACTGATCACGAACCTAACATGACTATGAACCTAATCTTTACTTCTAAAGATAACTGTCAGAAATTTCACGAACAATGAGAACTTAACCCTTCCACCGTCACGTTATGGTAGGGGTATATATATATGTGGGTATTGCGTAGCAGACGCGGATTTATGGCAACGAATATATGCGGGTTTGGCGGTGAAACAGTTAATTAATAGAATCTTTATCACCACCCTTTCGAATTTTTCTTTCTTTATTTCCACCATTTGATCGTTCGTCGAAAGTGTAAAATTCTTGCATAAATCAGCATGTCCCCCAAAATACGCGCAATTTGAACGCTCAGAGAGAGAGAGAGAGCGAGAGCGAGGACACTATAACATTTATTTCCCACTCAATGTCATTTCCATTACCATTCGCACTCCGGAAATTAGAATTCCGAAGTGGGAATTTTAAACCCGGAAAGGAACAAAAAAAAAAAGGGGGGGGACCGTTTCGAAGTTGCAAGCCCGAAGGGCATTTCTTATGAAAAAACTGACTAAATGGGAAATTCTACAGAGGGTTGACAAAAGTGAATAGACACCTTTTTTTTTTACTTTGTGGGGTGGGGATGGGTGGGGAGGGATTTGATTATAAGCGTCAATAAATAATAACAAATTAAATGACTCAAAATATATTTAAAATCGTGTTCCTTTTCCCTCTGCATTTATTGATTCAATAAATTTACTATTATTTATTGATTTTTATAATCAAATTAAATTTTTTTAGATAAAACAAACGTGTCTATTTAGTAGAAATCTCAAAGGAGGCAAATTATTACGATAGAATTGGGACTAAATCTGTTTGAAAATTTTATCTCCTTCGAAATTCCTACTTTCAGATTTCTCATTCCTGGATGAAGACTGAAAATGGGAATGACCAAGTACGGAAGGAGACTAACTACGTATATATATTTTTTATTTACAAATATATACAGTTTTCAGAGATGGGTATAATTTCATTATTAAATACAGATGATGTATATAGTTGTAAACAGCCTTTAGCGAGTGTGAACGCTTTACAGGCCGAAATCTACTAATTAGATATAGATATAATTGTAATTATATAATTAGATATATTTGTAATTATATAATTATATATGATTGTAATTATATAATAGATATGATTACAAAATTTTAGAAATTTTTATAACACTTAAAAGAACTAAAAGGAACATACAGACTAGGCCATACTGTGTTGTATATGAACATTTAAAAGCAAATTTCTTATATATATATATATATATATATATATATATATATATATATAGATATATATATATATATATATATATATATATATATATATATATATATATATATAATATAAATAAACTATAAACTCATGACAAACAGTATCATTATATTAGTTGAAAACATGAAACAAAAATATTGCAAGTAAAATATGAAAGCATTTGTCTGTACTTTAAATGAGCAAATCCAGCCGACAAAGCCTCATCCATTATATTTATTCTTATAAAAAGAACTGTAATATTTAAAGAAATTATATACAGGGTGGACCATAAGTCGATTTATTTTCATATTATAACGAAACTCACTTCGGTAAAGAGACTTATGGACCACCCTGTATTTTACTGAGTTTGAGATACTTATTTGTAATTTTTAATAATTATAAATATTATATTACAGTATTACTGTATGTAACGTAACTGTAATTTACTGTATGTAAATCGTTACTCAACATTCGTCTTCTTAACTCTTATCAAATTGAATTTATACTATTGTGTATTATTACAGTAATCATTTCTCATACAAAATAACTTCGTAGCTACAGAGTAGCCCGCAAAAATGGTAACCGAACAAATATACAAAATTATTTTGAGTTTCCTTTTTTTTGGGGGGACCAACTTGTATTAATGTTCTCACATACATGTAAATAACAAATATTTTCAACAGACTGAGGCTTCCAGCTTCCCTTATTTCTGGTTATATTCTCCCTGCCTTTCATCTCACTCTATAATGCTTTCTTCGGGTTACATTGAAGACTAGAATTTTCTCTTCTAACTGTGGATACACTCTCTACTCACTATATGAGGCCCTCTTAGGAAGAAGTGGCTAAGCGACAAAAGTAAAATCCACCAGAAAACGCAGTTAAAATTGTAGGTACCAATTAATTTCAACGTTCAAAAGTTATGACACTTTCAAATTGGTCCAACTTTAAAAAGCGTTTTCTGGGTTTTTTTTTTTTTTTTTTTTTTTTTTTTAGTATGTCGCTTAGCCACTTCTTCCAGGGAGGGCCTCATATTAATATTGTGTTTTTTGCACTAAATTATTCTTTAAATAAGCACTCGTGTCTGTCTGCTTCATTACCCATATTCTTCCACTGTAGATAATTATGTTTTAACCATTTTGCCATTTATCGCAAGTACAAAATTTCAGAAATTCGTAAACTGCTTATTTGGCCCTACAAGTAAAAATATATACAGGGTGTCCCAAAAGTCCTGCCCAATAAAGCACAACATGATATTAGCCTTTGGGGCTAGACTTCCGAAACACCCTGTATATGGGTGCGTGGAAGATAGATAATCAGTGAGAAGGTCTAGAAAATGGCACAAGGCTCAGGCCAACTAATGCGGCCCATCGCGCTAACTCCGGGATTATTATTACCAGCATTATCGGGTTTCGAACCGCCAACCTCAGTATCTTCACTTCGCTTATAGGGAAACAATATTTCCCAATGAGACACGGGAAATGACTTGCCTGAAGGAGAAAATCGGTTATTTTATTTATTGCCACGTTTGATCTTCAACATGAATAAGATTTTATATGGCATTTTTTTTTTTATTTACAAATATATATATATATATACATTATACACCTTACCTTATGAACCTTATGTTGTTTTGTGCGTTGGTCCCTCTTCACACGGAGGTCAAGCTGGTGGCCCCGCTTCTAGGTCTGGCTTGGTGGAGGAGCGAGTTGCTTTATTGCGCTCTCCACCGTACATAGCCAGGCACGCCCGGCTCATCTGGTACCGTCCTGAGCCAGGCATCCAGTCTTCTCTTGAAGACTTCAACTTTGACCCCCGTTACGTTTCTGAGGTCTTTTGGAAGCTGGTTGAAAAGTCTTGGCCCCCTGACAACCAAGCTATTTTCCTTCAGAGTTCAGGAGGTCCCTTGTCGGGCACTTAATTTGGGAACACTACACATTCTGCCTTTCCTATTTTCCAGTGTTGTTTGAATGGTAATTGGGTTTAGTTTTAGGTTTGGTACCAGTTTTTCGATCATTTTCCATATGTAGATTATGGTGTACTCTCTTCTTCTTTCCAGGGAGTACAGATTTAGTTTACGTAGTCTTTCCCAGTAGTTGAGTTCTTTGCAGCCATCAATCTTGGCTGTGAAATGCCTTTGCGTTTCTTCTAGTTTATTAGTTTCTTCCTTTTATATGGGGACGTTAAAACTGAGCAGTATTCAAGTTTTGGTATAATCAGTGTTTTTAGCAGGGGAATCATTACTGTCCTGTCCCTTCTCTTGAACGTTCTTAGTACCTGTCCGGCGACTTTTTGCTTTATTTATCGCTACCTGATTTTGTGTTTCGAATTTCGCATCATCTGTCATTATTATCCCGAGATCGATCGCTTTCGTGCTTCTCTGAATTTCCTGTCTATCTGGAGCATAATATGCAGTCTAAGTTCTTCTGTTCTACCATATCTCAAGAGCTGAAATTTCTTGGTGTTAAATGACATGTTGTTCTCTTCTGACCATTTGTATATTTTGTTCGTGTCCCTCTGCAAGGGCTCCACGTCATGTACACCGCTGATTTCTTGTTGATCTTTGTATCGTCTGCAAAGGATGTTACTATACTGTTGCTGTTTACTCCGCTGTCTATGTCTGTTAGCATGATAATGAACAGGAGTGGGACCAGTACTGTCCCTTGTGGTACTGAGCTGCGTACTTCTGATTCTGATGATGATATACCTTGAATTTTGACGAACTGCAGACGTTCTCTGAGGAAGTTGTAGATCCATTTTCCCACTTTGCCTGTTATTCCCATATATTTCATTTTACATTTTATGTGCTATTATACCATGGTCACATTTGTCGAATATATTATATACATGTGTGTGTGTGTGTGTATATATATATATATATATATACATTTAACTGCAATGACCGCGCAGTATATTAACGTATAGAAACGACGTAAGTATAGAGGCGTGTTCTGCACACGAGGAAGAGAAATAACAAACAAATGAAAAATAAGGCACCCGCCCGGGAATCGAACCCAGGATCTTCCGATTGCCGGTCAGACGTGCTAACCACTACACTACGGAGCCACGATAGTCAGAAGTTGTAATTCTCCTACATAGGGCAGAAACCAATGCCTTGAGAGGGCACCCTCGCAAATCGTGAATATGTACATTTAACTGCAATGACCGCGCAGTATATTAACGTATAGAAACGACGTAAGTATAGAGGAGTGTTCTGCACACGAGGAAGAGAAATAACAAACAAATGAAAAATAAGGCACCCGCCCGGGAATCGATTCCCGGGCGGTGCCTTATTTTTCATTGTTTGTTATTTCTCTTCCTCGTGTGCAGAACACTCCTCTATACTTACGTCGTTTCTATACATATATATATATATATATATATAGTTTTCATAGGGGAGTATAATTTCATTATTAAATAGATGTTGTATACAGTTGTAAACTGCCTTTAGCAAGCGTGGAAGCTTTACAGGCCGAAATCTACTAGTTAGAGATAATAATAATTATATAATAGATATGATTGCAAGATTTGTATAAAATTTTATAATAGACTTAAAAGACTAAAGGAAACTTAGACTAAGTTTTATAAATCCTACAAATTCTTATGGCTTAAAGCTGAACGAACTTACAGACTAGGACTTTCCCTTCTCCCCTACTTTTATTAGAAGCTTTATACAAAAGAATAATTAAACCAGTCAGAATGTGAGGGGAAAAATCATAGGAGAGATTTTTAGAAGGATAATGACAATTTTAATGATGATGATAGCAAATTAATGATAATAAATAATAGCAGTAATAAAGAAAGACTAACGTCTTCAGTAACTTTCGAATTTGTTAAGTTTTCATCGCTTTATAAAAGATAAAAGAGTATTGACTGATTTTAAGCCATTCTGTAGATTGTTCCATTATGCCAATGCTAAATAAGCATAAGAATTTCTCTTACGTTCGAGACTATAGTTTGCCTTTGAGATATATTCACTCTCCATATACCTTGTTTGATGTTCCTGACGTGTCTGATTGTTCATTATATTCTCGATTAACAATTCTGCGCACTTGACCCCTTACCCGGTCGCTACTCCCCATGTGCACGGGACGTTATTATTGAGTCTCTGCCGCCACGAGACATACTTCGTTCGACACATTTATCACTTTATAATACTATTTTTAATTGTATATTTACTTTTTTTAATTCATATTTGTATTTATATTTTTTTTATTTATACGCGCGAACGTAAGTTTTCTGAATGACTCAATATGAGGCATTCGTGCGCTAAAGTGTTAATATTGTCGGAGCAAATTGTTTTGTAACTCTGAACATTAGGGAACACATTTATACTTCAAATACGCATCTAAATTTGAATATACGCAGTTCCTTAAAGATTTCTGAAGTATGAGGATAAATATACGCAGTTCCTTAAAGAATTCTGAAGTATGAGGATAAATATACGCAGTTCCTTAAAGATTTCTGATGTATGAGGATAATAATCACTCTTACTTAATTTTCTAATAATTCTCTTTTGGTTTATGATTAAAAGGTTGATGATGTAATCGCATGCACTTCCACCTCCATATGTGAGCTGTGAATAAACAAAAGAAAAGTATAGCGTTTTAAGCGTATTTGTGGGAAGGAAATGTAATTTTGCTAATATAAACGAGAATTTCGAAAATAAGTAAGCGAATATGGTACTATTTTTAAACATTCCGAACATTTTGGTCGTTATCTCAATTTCTTCAGATGGCGCAAGTTGCGTGTTTGTCTCTCCTTTCAGACACTTCATTTCATACAGTTCCTCCGTACGTAAATAAACGTTTCATTCGAGCGGAAAGCAGCAGACGGCACCTACATTAAATTCTGATTTATTCATATCTTAAGTTTATACACCAGAGGATCCTTATTTATTACTTACTCTCTTGTAAGTAGAGTAAGCATATACCTGCATTGTGTACCTGCAGCGTTAGCAGAATTTTGGAATATGGTTGAAATATGAATAGGTGTAATATAAATTCATAATATACAGGGTGTCCCATAAGTCCTGTCTCATAGGAAAATTTATTTTAAATTAAATTTACAAAAGTAATACATTAGAACTAAAATAAATGTTCATATTGATGGCTTGTTTTGAGACCTTTTTTGTTGCTGTAGGTAGAATAACACGCAATGGCCTCCGGAGGCCTTTTTCTCACGAGTGTAACTCACTTCCAATATTAGCCATTGCTTGTTATTCTACCTCCAACCAAAAAAAAGGTCCCAAAATAAGACATCAATTTGAACACTTGTTTTAGTTATAATATATTACTTTTGTAAATTTAATTTAAAATAAATTTTTATGAGACCGGACTTATGAGACACCCTGTATATACGGAATATCGTGTTTGAATACACGTGATTTTTTTTTTCACGATGAAAAAAAGTGTTCCCATCGAAATTTTAACTGTCGTAGTGTAGTGGCTAGCGCCCTCACTTTCTAATAAAGAAGTATTTGGTTCGAATCCTGGTGGGGTCAATTTTTTTCTGTATACAGTATATAATAATAATAATGATAATAGTAATTATTATTATTTTGTCAGTCCAAAAAACTTTTTATTAATCTGAGTTCCGTTTATCTGAACAGAATTTTCCCTCCAAAGTTACATTTTTTCCCCGTAACTGTTTTGTTTGTATTGCGAATGTCACGCTTTTTGTATTTGTAGATTATTCCACTGTTTTCTCTCTTTGATCTCTTGACTTTTAAATTCAAGTTTCTGTTCGTTGTTTAACAAATATTTGAAAAATCTCGATATGATTCATACAGTTTTCTTCAGTTATTTATAAATCATGTTGAAATTTTACAACGTGTATTTGTGTGTACGTTTGTTTGTTCGGGCGAACGTCAAGCGAGCATAAATGAAGTCCAGTGTGTGATTATTCATAAAGGTACAGAGGTAATGGTTTAGGTATGAGATAACGCCTTTAGTACCTTTTAATATTAAAAAAATTAAAAATATCTAGAAATATTTTCATTGTCGGAAAAAGGATATGTTACTATGTTAGTCCCAATTAGGTTAGGTTACTTTACGCTAATTTAAGTCTAGGTTAGGTTAGGTTAACTAGTAGCTAGGTTAGTAGAAACTCAAATTTTAATATACGCAGTTCCTTAAAGGTTTTGAAGTATGAGGATAAATATACGGGGAGGGGAGGTTTGTTTTGGCTCAAAAGTGTCGGTGACAGGCCAATCCTGAACATTTTGTTCGAAACAGCAATAGTGGGAAAAACAAAAGATGTGTTTATTTATTTGAAATTCTTTTTGGTCGTCATCAAAAGATGGAAAAAAGCAAGTTTTATTTATTTCGCTTCTATTTTTATATGATTTCCAACAACAAATTGGGAAGTCTCTTCTCTTTAATGTAGAGAACTCTTCCCGCTGTGTTCAAAGCTTCCATCTGAATTACTCAATTTATTGCTGTTCTTTGTGTCTAATGGTTTAAAAATAAAACTAATATATAATATATATATATACATATATATATATATATATACATATATATATATATATATATATATATATATTATATATATACACCTCGGTGGTGTAGTGGTTAGCGTCGCTGACTACGAATCCATCGGCCCCGGGTTCGAGACCCGACGGCAGCCGGTGCGCAGCAAAACCCAGCTGTTCATCCTTCCACACAATAAAGAAAGTGGTTGGTAGATAAATGGGTACCCTAGGTGGCCTAGTGGTTAAGACGCTGGGCTGCTGATGGGGCGTGGTTCGATTCCACGTTAAACTGTAGGTCTAAGGTGGAGTGAAAAGCTTGACCTTCGTCAGAATGAAAATTCGGGCGGAATCTGACCAAAGGTTATATATATATATATTTTATGTAGGAAGTAGGGGCTAAGGGCGAGCGCCCGCAAAAGTGACCCCTTCACAGAAGACGGAAAAAGCCAAAATAAGGTCTCCAAGCAATGATGCTATTTTACTTTTTTTAAATAAATTTTGAAAAGGTTGTGCAGTGTGTAAGATGCATGTGTGTGCAGTGAGGAATAGAGGGATAATTGTGTGTTTGAGAGTATGCTGGACTGCTCACAGGATAGATGAGACACGGAAAAAGATCAGCTAAGGAGGACAGTGGCAGGAGAAACGGAAGTTCCCGCACTCCCTGTCTCCTGCCTAATATCCACCTCGGAGTACTTCACTGGTCGATTGGTGTCTACAATCTTCTCTTCAAACATATATATATATATATATATAACTCTTTACTTCACCAGGCCAACTCGAGAGGAGGGGCGACAAGCTTGACCTTTGTGAGGTGATGAGTCGTCACGAGGAACATTTGAAAGGTTGAAAGGTGAATATATATGTCACTCGGTGGTGTAGTGGTTAGACCCGATGACGGCAGGCGGCGCGCAGCAAAACCCAGCTGTTCATCCTTTCACACAGTAAAAAAATTGGTTGGTAGATAAATGTATACCCTATGTACCCTAGTGGTTAAGACGCTGGGCTGCTGGTGGAATGTGGTTCGGATTCTACGTTAAACTATAGATCTAAGGTGGAGTGACGAGCGTGACCTTCGTCAGAATGAACAATTCGGGAGGAAGCAAGACCAAGGTAACCAAGGTGTATATACTCCTGTGTATATATATATATATATATATGTATATATAATATATATATATATATAAACACTAAGCATTCATTAACTTTAGAAAAATAGAAAACAAATATGGCTTCCTTTGCGTTCACTGACTGGGGAAGAATAAAACGAAGTACAAACTTACATTCCCAGTATTGATTACGATGCAGAGGGAATGGATAGTCATTTAAAGTAAAGAGAGGAATACATTAACTCTACAAATAGTGCACATTGAAAGATAAAAGCGCCAATAACAACGTGAATGAGCTAAAGAGCAATGAGAAGAATGTAATGGAAAAGAGGGCAGATGGCATTACTGACGGACTAAAATGCAAAAACACAAAGTAATACTATCAAGAATGAAGACAAGGAGGTTAACAAAATTGCTTTTCATGAAGAATGATAAAGAGGATATACGAATGAAAATGGTTATTGAAACTGATGACATTTGATAAGAATCAAAACAAAGAGAATGAAACAAACCATCGGATGTGGTCCTAAATGTCGGGAGTACAATCCACAAATATATTTCAGTTTTACGAAGATTGGAAATTGTCAGTATGGTTCGAGTCACTATCACGATTATCTTTTATGGTAGATATTCAGTCAGTTGCCAGAAAATGCTTAAATATGTCCATATTTACACAGTAAGGGAACACAAAGAAAATATAGGCAAAATATCTCAAACTCAAAATACAAAAGAAAAAAGAGCAATGAAGGAAATTACTTAAAGAAGTTAAGAATTCTTAAAAAATGTATCCAAATCTAGGAGAAAAGGCCAGAATCCACAGATATATATGTACCACATCAATACGTCCAATATCTACCTATGTAACATCGCCCAGAGCAAATCCAACAAGTACATTGATATCAAAGACCAAATACTACTCAGTACAACGACTCAATCAATACCAACCAGAAAAATACGAATGGAAAGATTATTAATTACGCTTTATTGTTTCTGTGTGCATTTAAATATACAGGGTGTCCAGGAAGTCCCTAACAATTCTATGTTTGGGTGCGTACTTTATCGAATTGCCAGAAACTTCCTGGACACCCCGTACAAGACTCGTACAGTGTGAAAAAGCAAATAGCAAATCAACATACCTCCGATATTTAGTTCAGGAATCAAATATATATATATATATATATATATATATATATACACGCAGTGGAGGAAATTGTAGACACCAATCGACCAGGGAAGTACTTCGTGAGGGGAGGGGACGTTAGGCAGGAAACAGGGAGTGCTGGAACTCTCGCTCCTCCCGTCACTGTCCTCCTTAACTAATTTTTTTTCCGCGTCTCATCACCCTGTGAGCAATCCAGTAATTCAACATACACTTTTCCCTTTATTCTTCACTATGCATAAATGCACTTTACACACTACACAATCTTTTCAAAATTTATATATATATATATATATATGATGAATAAAACCACGAAGGAAAGGAAACACAAAATGGTGCTCAAGCGCTTTCGTCTAATGACCACCTCAGGAACACTGAAGTACAGTGCTTACAAGAAGTCTCACGCCTCTGTCTCATCCCAAGCTCGTCTGTTAGGTATAAAATGGGCAGTCCTTATGGCAGCGGAGGTGTGTTCGGATTGGTGCACATAACTGCTCTAACACAATCAATGACGTCCATTATTACGTCACTTCTGCTACATTTTAGTGTTTAAAATACAAATGATTAAGAAGCAGAATGACCAAGTTTCGGGATGTTGGGATGGTTATGGAGCAATCCTAGTCATCATAATATTAGCTGGGCATTACATTATACCGTCTCAATATATACTGTAGACTATAGAGAACGACTAATTCGGCAAGTATCCCAAATTATGGCATGATACCTAAGTATTTTGACGCAGGTCTAAATTATTTGCTAAATAAAATGATTGATCTTAAGTAATTGTTGGGAATTGTTGTCAATATTGTTATTTGTGATACATATCCTACGTGAAGAATCTAATGACCAAATTCCTCAGTGAACCTCTCACGCACTCGCATTTCGAGGAAGTCACGGTCGTCTCACTAATAGATAGTTTATCCATTGTTTTAAGTGGTAACCTATTCCATCTTATGAAAGTCATTAGTCTAAAGCAAAACTGGTGGGCCGTGAATCAGAGAAATTTGCATTTGATTTGTTGATCGTAATTATTACGTAATATAGTAAACTGTATATAGTAGTATATAAGAGTTTTTGGTAGCATATCATATGACAATTCCCATAAACATGTGATGGCCTCGATGTTGCCAGTTTTTATTTTTTTCCTGAAACTATTACCTTCTCATAGTTTGTTTCAACAATGCATATATTATCATCTCCACGAGCGTAGACATTGCAAGAAAAGATCCATCCTCATTCCACTTCCTTCATTAAACCTATTATCGCTTTTACTGTCCTTTCCTTCCATCCTTCAATGCCAGCGTTCTTAAACCTAGCACAATTATATAATATGGAATCTAACACCTTAGATCTCTACGCATTAATGTTTACTTGAAGACGCCTGTGTCTTAGGGGAATCTAAGTGTTGAGAGTGGGTTTGAGGGGTAGTCTATAGATTATTACAGATGACCTTGAACGCTCCAACTATTTAAAAATGATTATTTATTACGCACATCATATGGCATAATACACACATGAATTTAATTATCTCTTACACTATAGGAATGGAATTGAATCCTACCAGAGTTAAAAAGTCGCAAATATGATAGATTAGTTTGTATGAAGAGGTTACTAAGAGAAAGGATTTCGGATAGAGCGGAAGGCAGAGAGTATATTTTCGCCGAGTTCGGTTATTATCAACGTTATATGGATACATTGCCGATGTCCTTGCTGAAAACCTCTGATGGGATGCGGTGTGATCAGAGAGAGAGAGAGAGCTTTTAAATCACACCTTTTAAATGGTTTCTGTGTAAGGGCTTCACGTATGTTATTTTAGTCCAGGGTAGTTTATGTGGACGTGTTAACGTAACTTGCACTTGGGACTGTTAATTGTAAGATAACTACCATAGCTGGGACTGAGACACGTTATCCCCTGCATACTTTATATATATCTATATGCACAGTGATGGGCACCGTTACATTAAATTGGCGGCGTTACCGTTACTCATTACACGTCGAAATGTACTCGGCGTTACCGTTACATCGTTACTTTTGAAACTCCTTAAAGCGCTACCGTTACTCGATACATGTAGGTAACGACGTTACAAGTAACTAGTTACATTTGATG
Organism: Bathynomus jamesi; assembly: GCA_023014485.1. Lineage (NCBI taxonomy): Eukaryota > Metazoa > Arthropoda > Malacostraca > Isopoda > Cirolanidae > Bathynomus > Bathynomus jamesi. Next base: position 157,260 of record JAJOZX010004671.1, read on the forward strand.
TTTGTGTATGTGCCTTTACACGTATTTTGAAACTACAGATAAACTTACAGTAGAAATGGCAGCCATACCACATAAATTCTAATAGCTACTATTATTGACTATATAAATTTTGTTCTCTTAAGAACGATATATTGCACAATAATTTACACCCAAATGATTTTTGGAAAGATGATGAGACCTAGAAAATATAAATTTAGTTGTTGCCACTAACACGGAATAGTGAATTGCATTTAATTCCTCATGAATGGAATGGCAATGTTATCAAATTCAAATTCAAGTATCGATTTATTATTGTTAGTTTGTAAACACGATTCAATAGCTACATATGATACATATGATAGAATATGAAGCTCGACATTATTTATGATTATGAAGCCAAACACGTCAGCACAAAGCACTATAGTATTATTACGTCTTTACAGTTGGGCATTGAGCGTACGCGGCGAAGATACACGTTTTGATTTAGAAATTCTTACTATTTTCCTTACAGCAGTTTCAAGCGAGTTAGTTAAATTTTGATAGAAAGTTTTTTTAGTAATTTCCGTGTGTACCAACTTTTCCTCGGGTTTATAAGCTTTATACATGTAACGAGTAACGAAAAAATCCGTTACATTGATAACAAATTTGCAAAGCGTTACCGTTACATTGATACATTTGAAAATGTTTCAGGCGTTACCTTTACTCGTTACTTTTGTAACGTTCGTTACGTAACGTCGTTACATGTAACGCGTTACTGCCCAGCTCTGTATATACAATATGTCTCTATATATAAATAGATAGAGTGATTAACACAAAGATAATGTGGACGTCATTGATGGGGTTAGAGCAATTATGTGCACCAATCCGAACACACCTCCGCTGCCATAAGGACCGCCCATTTTATACCTAACAGACTAGCTTGGGACGAGACAGAGGCGTGAGACTTCTTGTAAGCACTGTACATAAAAAGGTCGGAGACCTTGACTTCGGCTCTCTCGTTCTTATAAAGGGGGACGTTTTAGAGAGCGCCCTCCCTTAGCCCCTGCTTTCTAAATAAAAAAAATGTGTTTATCGGAAATATTTGTGTAAGTGTGGAAATGGCTGTGAAGACTCCGAAGTAGTAATAAATGATTACATATTAAGCACTACAGTAGATTATCTAGAAGAGGAGGAGAAGGAGGCTGCTGCATATGAAAAATATGATATGTGCACAGAGGTATCAGGACAAAATCCCCCCGTGGACAAAATCCCCTCGCGGACAAAATCCCCATGGACAAATCCCCCCGGACACAACCCCCCCCCCCCCCCGGACACAATTCCCCCGCGGACAAAATTCCCCTAAGGCTTTATTAAAAAAAGAAGAATACGACTGACTTTATTAAAGAAGAAAAATTATATTGGAAGGCCATGCCGACGAGGACGAAGAGACCCACTTTTAGCATTTCTATTTGGAATATGTACTCAAGAACAATTACAGAACTTCCACGTACAAATAACCTGTCGAAGGCTGGCATAGACGCTTTGCATCTCTAACAGGATGCTCGCATCCAAACATATGGAAATTTTTAAAAGTTTTAGGCAAGAAATAAGCTACCAACAGGCATTTATTTCTCAAATTATCGCTGGCTTGCCGACAGAACCGCAAAGGAAGAAGTATAAGTCTTCTTCTTCTCGCATTTTGAAAATTGTACAAGACTATAACAACAGGTCTATTTTTGATTTTCTTAGGGAATTGCTTTTAATTTGTCTTTTTAAATTTGAATTTTGTTTGACTTTGTGTTTTTAATTTTCTTCTTCAATAAAGTCAGTCGTATTCTTATTTGTTTGCCCGGTAGGTAATTGTACGCCCTTGACGATTGGTTAGGTTAAGTCGTGATATTTTTGTTAAAACTTTAATAAAGTCAGTCGTATTCTTTTTTTTTAATAAAGCCTTAGGGGGATTTTGTCCGCGGGGATTGTGTCCGGGGGGTTGTGTCCGGGTGGATTTTGTCCGCGAGGGATTTTGTCCACGAGGGGATTTTGTCCACGGGGGGATTTTGTCCTAGAAGCGTGCACAGAAGTGTTAGTAAACAAGTCAAACACTACAGTTCAAATACTCATTTTAGAAGCAAAAGAATTATACTTTATTTTTATTAATGTGTACATACACAAAAAAATACCACAGAAAGTTAATTCATATTTGCTACAAATGAAATAGAAAACAAGTTCACTTAAAATCTCAATATTAAAAATATAAATTTGTCGAGACTTTAACTTTCCTTCCAGAGAATGGAAAAAAATTAGTTTATGTTGAAATGTTTCAAGGCAGTATCAATAGAGGACAGAGTCCGTGCAAAGATGTTATTAAACATGAAGAAATATGCCCTTACTCACGAAATTAGTGAAACGACTCGACAGGAGAACGTACTGGACTTAATATTGACAAAAAATACTAATATTACATTCATTTTAAAATGGAACATACAGCAAGTGTAGGAGTACTGATATTTTTTTATTTCACAGTAACTTGACCCTTAAGCTTTTGGCTTTACTGGGCTAAAGTAAACAATGACACGTAAAAGTAAAAATGCAACGCAAACAGACTGGGAGCGTATAAAATTCAAGCCCGTGGCTACAGTGGGGTGGCACCGGGGCACGTGCAACCCCGAACCTTTCTGTGTCCCCAGTATTTTATGTTTTTCTGTTAAGAATACTGTTCTTAGCACTCATTGATCATAAAAATCTATTTTTTCTCTGTATACTCCATTTTACTTCAAATAATACAATGCTTTGTGCTCCCCGCTGGAATTTTGGCTTAGCTACGGGCCTGGTATAAATGTAAAATTAAAGGAACTTAAATGAAAATTACTACTTCAAGAAAAATTCCACAAGAAATTCTACCGATTATAGAGAGCGCGTTCCACCACCAACACAATTACAACATACCCAAGAGACAAATTAGAAAACAAACTAACCCGAAAGAAAAATTCTAACGCTATTTAGACAACAGAATCAAATGGTAAAGAAATATTTATGAATGCAAAACATGGGGACGTAAGAACACTAATAAAATATTAAGCAAATATTGGATCGTTATTGTAATTAATAAATTAATATGCAAAGGATACAGAGGAGTTAGACTGCACTCGAGCGAGTGGTCAATAGACGCCGACGCCTTAGTGATCTTGTGACCACACGCAGGTGTGTGTGTGTGTGTGTGTGTGTGTGTGAGGGGTGTAGCAATTTGAATCACAATTAGAAGCCAGTGCTTTCATCTCAGTCTGTTTGTTCCCAACTTCCAAGTATCAACTAAATAACTAAATAAATAAAATTTGGATGAATGGAGGTGCGGGAGCGGCGCTCCCGTGCGCTCCCGCAGCACTATACCCATGGTGTGTGTGTGTGTGTGTGTGTGTGTGTGTGATGGGGGGAGGGTTATGTGTTCTTGTGACCACATACATATTTACCCACCCACATACAAACTGCATTCCCATTTCCTTCTCCGATATAATTAATGGGTACTGCAGGAACAATTGAACTCTGTTTAGCACCCACTAAACCTTTAAGAAAATCGAAAATTCGAATAAATTTTTCAGTATTAATGTAAATCACTTATAAACAGATACGAATGCGAATCTATACTACTAGATTTCAAATCTTGGAAAGACATATAATTATTTCTCAACCTCATATACTGTACAAGGAAATTCAGTATCATGGCTTCATACGCGGAGTGTTGTATATCTATCAAAACACTGTTCATTATTATTATTATTATTATTATTATTATTTTTATTACACTCGACACAGGCCAAATCCACACACACATATTAAAGAATGCAAACATTGTTTCTATTTACGAAAGCGGAGACAGACACATTGCTGAAGCTGAAAGTGCTGAAGACATTGCGAGCCATTGCTGAAGAATTATCGCCCAGTAGCACTCATCTTCCACCTTGTAAAGTACTTTGAACGAGCAATTACAGACAATATCGCATTCTACCTGCAGAAGAAAAGGAACTTTTTAAATTTGAACAGACATCGATTTAGAGGGAAGATCATGCCTTTCTTCATAACTATTAGACCATTGGTTCTCAACCGGTGGGTAAATTACCAACTGGAGTAATGACAACTATTTTGTGGGTAATGACACGCGATCCAGAAATTATAAAAATAATATTGTGATAAACCAGAAGTTATAAAAAATAATATCTAATGATTGGGGGTAATGGATTAAAATGGTTGGAGTTTGAATAACTATAAAGTTTCAGAAGCTGTCTGTCAGTTTTCTTTCACAAAGTACAGTAGTAGCCCATTAGTGTTTAAAATAATTATTACAGACATTGATATATGGATATTTAAGATAGGTTTTTATTGTGTTTCGCAAATGACAGGAAACTGTGTAAGGAAATGTGAGATGAAGAAGTCTTTAGAAAAATTAGGAAATGACATCAATACTGTATTTCAATGGTTTGAAGGAAAATAATATGAAGTTCAATGGGGAGAAATTCCAATCTATCAGATATGATAATAATAAGAAACTACAGAATAAAGTTTACAGATCGCGCGAAAGCCATAAATTAGAGATTTTGGAGTAGCAATGTCATATACAAAATTCAGAGAACATTTACAGTTTTAATTTTTTACATTTTTAAAAAATTTACAGTTTTACATTTTTTAAAACTTTAAAAGCTAGAAAAAATTAGCAGCCATCATGCTAAAAGTATGGAAAAGTTTAATCCTATCAATAACTGACTATTGCTCAGTATTCACAAACCTTCCTCGTCACGAATACAATCCTTGAAACTCTATCCCTTGGAAAGAAGACACGAGCGATACACAGTAATACACATATGGAAATTACTGGAGGGATATCGGTGGGAAAAGGGGCCATGAAGTCGAAGATGGAAAATACTTTCAGAATAGAGAGTTCAAAAATCTTTAACGTGCTACCAAAACAACTGGAGGGGGGGGGAGAACCTCCAGCATACCAACCAGAATACATTCAATCATCAATTGGTTAGATTCTCCAGCAAAATTCCTGACTAGTGATACGAAGCTGGGTATGAAGGCAGGTGAGAGTATAAAACACTTCTCTTCTTCATCAGATCCCAAAAATGTAAATGAAAATATGAATATATATGTAAATGAATATATATATATATATTTTTTTTTTAACTGCAAACGAGACACAGCATAATTAATGTAAAGAACGACTCTTGTTTAGAAGAGTGTCCACACAAGAGGAGAGAAAACGAGCAATGAAAAATGAGGCACCTCCCAGGAATCGAACCCGGAATCATCCGATTGCCGGTTAGATATGCTAACCATTACACCAAGGGCCACCAAGAATCAGAACTCGTAATTCTTCCACGTACGAGCAGAATCGAATGGCCTTTAAGGGCCCTTAAAGGGCATTCGATTCCGCTCGTACGTGGGAGGATTACTAGTTCTGATTCTTGGTGGCCCTTGGTATAATGGTTAGCATATCTGACCGGCAATCGGATGATCCCGGGTTCGATTCCAGGGAGGTGCTTCGTGTGTGTGTATATATATATATATAATATTATATATATATATATATATAGAGAGAGAGAGAGAGAGAGAGAAGAGAGAGAGAGAGAGAGAGAGGGGGTTCCAGAAGTCCTGCCCATAATATACAACATATTAGTTTATGGAGCAGGACTTCTGGGATACTCTGTACATATAATTTGGAAAATAAAATGCATTAAAAATAAGTTTAAACCACCAACAAAATTTAGCCAAAAATAACAACATAAACACTGTCTCAGATTTCAGTTTTTCCTTTACAGATCAGCCTGGATTACTCTCTCTCTCTCTCTCTCTCTGTATATATATATAATATATATATAATAACGTTTATGATAATAGCAGTAATAACGGGAATTATGGTCGAGAAAATTTAATGATACTTGCAGGAATGAGACGGAGGGACTAAAGTGGATTATAAAAAGGTATACTGAGGAAATATTGAAATCGTGACTGCAAAACAAGGAAAGGTAAGGTATTAAAAATTTTCAGACTTTTATTCTGGCCTTTATTTTTTCTTTAAATTCTATTTAGTTCGAGTTTACAAATAGAAATTTTTTCGTGTCGAGTCTACAATCTACATATACTCGTACATATATATATTTTTTCATCCTTTCTCACCATCTACCCTGTTAGGAATGTCCTGTCAGGTAACGAGCCCCACGAACGTTCTCCAGGCCCACCGATCCCGATAGAGTTGACTCTCCTCCACACCTTCTATGGTTCTTCCTCTAGTACTGATAGCTTCTTTATGGTATCTCTCCATCTTTTCCTTCGTCTTCCCACTGGTCTCCTTCCTCTCGACGTCCAATTATAAAATTGCAGTGGGTACCTTTCCTCTTTCATTCTTCGTATAGGCCGTACCACCTTAGTTGGTTTTTCTCTATACAAGTTAATACTGACTGCACTCCAAGTTCTTGCCCTATTGTCTCACTTTTAATTCTGTCCTTCAAGGTTACTCTCCTTATCAACCTCAAAACTCGCATCTCCGCTGCTTCAATCCTACTCTTTTGAGAAGTGTTCAAGGCCCAACAGGGCCAACACTCTGATCCATAAATTAATACTGGGCGGAGAATCGTGTGTGTGTGTGTGTGTGTGTGTGTGTGTGTGTGTGTGTATATATATTATATATATATATATAGATATATATATATATATGGAACGAATTTCACAATTAAGCACGTGAAATGAATGAATGATGCAAACCCCAAAGAAAAAGAAAAATAATTCCAAGGCCTTTCGTGTATTCAGTAGTACGAGGTGTGACTTCTGAATACACGAAAGGCCTTAGAATCATTTTTATTTTTCCTTGTGGGTTTGCATCATATATATATATAGGTTAGTGGTGACCGGATGTCAGTTTTTCAACATCTGCGGATGCGGATGCGGATTTTAATTTCAATATCCGCTGATGCCGATGCGGATATTTAGTTAATCTATCAATATAATATAGAATTATGAATATATGATATAATTTTCAATTTCGTGATATTACTTTTATGGCAGAATTAAAATTAATATTAATGTTTCATTATGATAAAAGAATAACTTTCTCAAGAATTTCAGCTACAGAAAATTCAATGAAACAAGTTTCATTCAATTTTCTGTGTTACCACCTATTTATATTTTCAGGTTTATATATTTGTTTGTTCATTAATAATTAATACTTTACATGAAATGTGCATGACTGGGCCTTATAAGCTACTTTAATTGTAAATTGCATACTTTATTAGAGATAATATCCGCATAACATCCGCAGTCGGAAGTGCTGATGCGAATGTTAAAAAGATGCGGATGCGTATGCGGATATCCGGTCCACCACTAATATATATAATATATATATATATAGCTATATATATAATATATATATGTATGTATGTAAAGAACGACGCTTGTGTAGAAGAGCGTTCGCACAAGATGAGGAGGGAGAATGAGCAAATGAAAAAAATAAGGTACCTCCCAGGAATCGAACCCGGGATCATCCAATTGCCGGTTCCGGAACGCTCTTCTACACAAGCGTCGTTCTTTACATTAATTATACTGTGTGTGTTTGCAGTTAAAAATGTATATATGTACGGCAGCGAAGGTGCCCCCTCAGGGCATTTGATTCCGCTCGTATGTAGAGAATTACGAGTACTGACTAATGGGGGTCCTTGGTGCAGTGGTTAGCATATCTGACCGGCAATTGGATGATCTCGGGTTCGATTCCCGGGAGGTACTTCATTTTTCATTTGCTCGTTCTCCCTCCTCATCTTGTTGCGGAACGCTCTTCTACACAAGCGTCGTTCTTTACATTAATTATACTGTGTGTTGTTTGCAGTTAATATATATATATATATAATATATATATATATATATATATATATATATATATATATATATATATATATGTATGTCTTCTTTTCATTCCTGAAGCAAATAAAATAGAGAGGTGAGTGTGTTCTTTAAGTGATGAATATTTAACTTTGATTGATTGGATTCCTATTTTTTTATGTAACATGCATTGGCTTTAATTAGGTTTTATTGAACATTTTCATTGATTTTGTTATATTTCTTATCCGAATCATACGAAGAAATTTATTGACGTTGTGATTTGATGAACGCTTCATTTATATGATAAATGTAAGAGTTTGCACTCCTATTAACTATGAAAAGGGTACGCCTTCATATATATATACAGGGTGTCCCATAAGTCCGGTCTTATAGGAAAATTTATTCTAATTAAATTTACAAAAGTAAGACATTAGAACTAAAACAAATATTCAAATTGATGTCTTGTTTTGGGACTTTTTGGTTGCAGGTAGAATAACTTTTCCTCACGAGTGTAACTCACTTCCATATTACCATTGCGTGTTATTCTACCTGCAACAAAGTCAAAGGTCCAAAACAAGACATCAATTTGAACATTTGTTTCAGTTCTAATGTATTACGTTTGAAAATTTAATTTTTTTAAAATTTTTCCTATGAGATCGGACTTATGGACACCATATATATATATATAATATATATATATATATATATATATATATATATATATAATATATATATATATATATATATAATATATATATTTGCAATAGTGGGTATTGATTACATGTTGATGATCATATTTGTTCAGGGCGGTTTTAATCCTCACATTGTTGCGTCGAGCAAATTGTTTTTCAGTTTATTTCATAATGTCTGCGCATGACAAAATGATAAGAAAATTATATGTACCGATAATAGATAATTATAACAACCTGTCACATTCTTCATATGTCATTTAAAAGCGTTTCCAAGTAAAGAATACCTTTACAAGAATATGAAGAATTAGACTTCAGATGTAAATAAGGAGGTGAGGCAACGACTAAAATTCACATACTGTACGATGACTGTTTATTGTAATATATATATATATATCGTAAAGAACGACGCTTGTATAGGAGATATTCCGCGCAAGACGAGAGAGAGAGAACGAAACAAATGAAAAAATGAGGTAACTACCCGGGAATCGAACCCGGGATCTTCCGATTGCCGGTCAGATGCGATACCATTACACCATGGGCCTCACTCTTCCAAATGCCGTAATTCTTCTACATACTCGCAGAAACCAATGCGAGTATGTAGAAGGATTACGGCATTTGGAAGAGTGAGGCCCATGGTGTAATGGTATCGCATCTGACCGGCAATCGGAAGATCCCAGGTTCGATTCCCGGGTGGTTACCTCATTTTTCATTTGTTTCGTTCTCTCTCTCTCGTCTTGCGCGGAATATCTCCTATACAAGCGTCGTTCTTACGTGTTTATACTGCGGTTCTTTGCAGTTGAATGTGTGTGTATAATATATATATATATATATATGTGAAGTAACAGTAAACAAATACGCTGTTAAATGTAACATAATTTGCACTGTTTGTGCCCTTCGCCGACCGTTACTATTCGCATTAGACGTTTATTTTGGTTAGCGACCTGTTTGTCCTGTACCTATTGATTTCATCCTTCCATGTACCATCGTTTTTGTTCCCTATTTCTTTCTTAATCCCTGTCTCTTTCTTTGTCCCTGTCAAAGCACTAGAGAAAATTGAAAACTGGTTCAACTTCAGCTGTTCGCATTCTCCTCGTGTATTGCTGAATTTTACACTTCAAACGAAGAAATCTGAGTAGTTTATCCCATCACACTTCCCATTTCAACGTGGTGTGTGATTTATGGGCTGAAATGAATGGTGCATTGTGCTTAATGAAAAATGAGTGATTTCTACGACCAGTTTCATTCTTCACAATATGAAATAGTCTGTATATATATTATATATATATATATATATATATATATATACAGGGCCTATCAGATGGGGGGCTAGGAGGGTCATTTGGCCTGGGCCTCAAGCTTAAGGAGGGGGGGCTTCAAATTTAGAAACTTTCAGATTTGAATATAATGTTTTGCACTGAAAGTAATAATTGGGTTTAGTTATGGGCCTCGAAAGCTGGAAGTGGCCCGGGCCTCTTTGGACTTCTGAGAGGGCCTACATATATATATATATTATGTAGTGTGTGTGTGTGTGTGTGTGTGTGTGTGTGTGTGTGTACATATGTTAACCCCTCCGTCTATGGCCTTGGTTGGTTCGAAGTCGACGGGGGTTCTGGTTAGGAGGCAGCAACGGATTTATTACCGGCAGTAGTTTCTTCTACTACTCTCCGAGTTCTTCTGTAGTGGTTCGGAGGATTCTGTGAAAACTTACTAAACTATCTGACGGTTCTCCGATGCTTCTTATAACGTATCGGGAAATTATGTTTCTCTATTTTAATGACTAAGTTTTCTGAAGGTTCCCGATTCTTCTTATAACGTATCGGGAAATTATTTTTCTCTGCTTTATTGACTGAGTTATCTGAAGAGAGCAAGGCTCGAAGGAGAAGATAAAAAAAACTTTCTTTTACTGTAATTTACTGCTAAAATGTACAGGTAATGCTCAGCCTCTAAGTTAGATTAGACTTTTACAGGGGGAGAGGTTCGACCTCTTTCGACCATGGCCAGGCCGGAATTTAAAAGTGAGGAGGTCCTCGGCCTCCTCGGGGAGGGATCCGACCTCCTCGCTGAAGGGCTGCTAAGACAGGAGTGATTCAATTTATAGTACAAGAATTAAATAAGTCTAAATTTTGGGGGAGTGCAGTTGAAGGTTAAGTTCCCCCCTTTAACTGGAGTTCTAAACAGTTCTTGGACGTTAAGCATAATTTAAACTCATATCAGAATTTTGAAAGATTCCAAAATAAAACGAAAAAATAAATAACAAAAAAATAATAACATCGCCGAGTATATATTCCGAAATGGCGACATAATGTCGGAGTTAGTACACTGAGTACAACCCAAGCACATTATTAAGTACACTGTAATTTGGGTTTATTACAACTATGATTATAATTACCAATTAATTCACATTCGCTTATTATCGTTAATTACAGTTTCATTAAAGTACATTAATTACATCATAAATTATTACAGTTAAATACAATTAAACAGTTAACTATAGTTTTTTACAGTGTTCCATATTTATAGACAATTAGGATGTTAGGAGTATAACATAAAGTACATGGGCACATACGGTATATATGTATATATATATATATATATATATATATATATATATAATATATATATATTAAAGAACGACGCTTGTATAGAAGAACGTTCCGCACAAGATGAGGAGGGAGAACGAACAAATGAAAAATGAGGTAACCACCCGGGAATCGAACCGGGTTCTTCCGATTGCCGGTCAGATATGCTATCCGAACGCCATGGGCCTCGATTGATCAGAAGTCGTAATTCTCCTACATACGAGCAGAAACCAATGCCCTGAGGGGGAACCTCCCGCATGCCGCACATATATACATTTTAACTGCAAACAACACACAGTATAATTAATGTAAAGAACGACGCTTGTATAGAAGACCGTTCCGCACAAGATGAGGAGGGAGAACGAACAAATGAAAAATGAGGTAACCACCGGTTCTTCTATACGTTCTTCTATACAAGCGTCGTTCTTTACATTAATTGTACTGTGTTGTTTGCAGTTAAAATGTATATATGTGCGGCATGCGAGAGGTGCCCCCTCAGGGCATTGGTTTCTGCTCGTATGTAGGAGAATTACGACTTCTGATCAATCGAGGCCCATGGTGTAGTGGATAGCATATCTGACCGGCAATCGGAAGATCCCGGGTTCGATTCCGGGTGATTACCTCATTTTTCATTTGTTCGTTCTCCCTCCTCATCTTGTGCGGAACGTTCTTCTATACAAGCATCGTACTTTACATTAATTATACTGTGTGTTGTGCAGTTAAAATATATATAATATATATATATATATATATATATATATATATATATATATATATATAACATGACACACATAATAATGTTTTCGGATTAGAAACAAGCAAGAGAGAGGGTGTTCACCTCAGAAGCTCTCGCTTTTGCCGTTGTCAGCGGAATCCGAACACTTGCGTAACATGAACGAGTATCTTGTGAGAGGTGAAATAATTAAAAGAAAAAGTAAAAAAGAATATATATGGACGTATTGACATGTAAGGTAACGACGTACATAATCATGATCATCAGGGGACATGAACGAATGCATAAAGTTTTGTACACATATCGGTAATCACACAACAGGTTGTGTGGGTAATGGAGACTCACAGGAGTAAACATGGACTGATAGATTGATAGGGCAAAAGTAGACAATAGGTAGACAATGGGTAGGTCGATGCATGAATAATTAATACAATTAAAAAAGATAACGGTCAAGATAAGATATGGACGTGTGGATGAATAAGGTCGAATAATAATATTATGTTAAAGAATTACCATACATTGAATACTAAAGATATGATCAGTATTCAAGGTATGGAAATGTGAAGGGAATTAAGCTACTTTATGACGTCATAGTTAATCATATTATGCCATACGTCAATTCATAATTAATACGCCATAGTTATTTAATTCGTACGTACAGTACAAGTCATTATTGGGAGAAATTAGAGGAAACGAATTAGAGAGATATAGTAATGAAGGGTTTACAGCCATTGTACAAGAGTTGGTGAAACTATTAATTAAATATATATACTTATACGAGTATACAGTAAATATTAAGGAATATTAAAAAATGAAACAATTCACCAATTATTTGGCAAAAATAAAAAGCAAATCAAAATTTTATCTAAACTTGCGTTAGGCGATTTTGGTCCTTATGTAAAAATGAATATTTGAATACGTACTATAAAGATTATATAAATATAAGTACTGTATGAATATAATGAATATAAGGATTATAATAATACTAGCTGAGGTACTCGGCGTTGCCCGGGATAAATTTCACATTAGATCCCCAGTTTAAATAAAATAAAGTTTAAGACAAAAGGCTGAATTTTATTAATATGATTTATCTTAATTCTTCATCCCATAAGAGGTTCCCGTGCCAAATTTGGTAGCTCTAGGTCAAACGGTTTGAAGTCGTCCTAAAAAATAATTATATGCGAAGCTCAAGATTTTCATGACTGTTCTTTTCTATAGTTTTATTGACCAAATAATGAAAATTTTCACGGCTGCGTTCTTTTCTGTAATTTAATCGCGGTTACCCCCATTACCCCCACCCCTCTACTCCATTACCCTCCCATCCCCACTCCCCCATTAACCCCACACACAAAAGTAAAAAAGCCATTACCCCCATTACCCTCACCCCTCTCCCAATTACCCCACTCCCTCTCCCCCAATTACCCCACCCCCTATCTATGGTTAGTCATGAAAATCTTAAGATTTAGAAATCTAGACAAATGTGAAGCTCAAAATTTTCACGGCTGCGTTCTTTTCTGTAGTTTAATCGCGATGCTGGGGCTTTCGGGCCCAAACAGACAGGCTGACCGACTCTGTGTTGACATTCTTCAGCCCATAAGAGGTTCCCGTGCCAAATTTGGTAGCTCTAGGTCAAACGGTTTGCGCTTGCATAAAGGACAAACAAACAGACAGGCGAAAATATATAATAGACTAGCTGAGGTACCCGGCGTTGCCCTGGAGAAATTTCACATTGCTGTTGCATGTCGTTCACAGTCAGCTTCAAGGCGTGATTGTCTTTCTTGGGGTGTTTCTCTTGCTCTGGTAGCTGCTACACTTTCTCGGACAGCTTCAAGACGTGATTGTCTTTCTTGCAGTGTTTCTCTTGCTCTGGTAGCTGCTACACTTTCTCGGACAGCTTCAAGACGTGATTGTCTTTCTTGGAGGTTTTCTCTTGCTCTGACTTTTGCATGTCGTTCACGGTCAACTTCAAGGCGTGATTGTCTTTCTTGTGAGCTTTCCTGCTTCCGGGCTTCTTTATTTTTTATGGCTGCTGATGTAGATCTGCCCAAACTTGTCCGTTTCTTTGGTGGCATGGTAAAGTTGTTGGGATTTTCAAAAACTGCAAAAAAACATTGCCACATTAACTTCCTGTAACTATTCGCACAAACAGACAGGCTGACCGACTCTGTGTTGATATTCTTCATCCCATAAGAGGTTCCCGTGCCAAATTTGGTAGCTCTAGGTCAAACGGTTTGAAGTCGTCCTAAAAAAAATTATATGTGAAGCTCAAGTTTTCATGATTGTGTTCTTTTCTATAGTTTTATTGACCAAATAATTAGTCATGAAAATGTTAAGATTCAGAAATCTTGACACAATGTGAAGCTCAAAATTTTCACGGCTGCGTTCTTTTCTGTAGTTTAATTGAAGCTCAAAATTTTCACGGCTGCATTCTTTTCTGTAGTTTAATCGCGGTGTTGGGGCCTTCGGGCCCAGTAAGAGGTTCCCATGCCAAATTTGGTAGCTCTAGTCAAACGGTTTGCGCTTGCATAAAGGACAGACAAACAGACAGGCGAAAATATATAATAGATAAAGATTTATATAAAGATTATATAAATACACGGATTAGGTAAACATAAGGATTATATGAATACAAATATATAAGAATATACAGGATTATATAAATATACGAAGTATGTAAATGGATATAAGAATTACATAAATGGATATAAGAATCATAGAATGGATCTAAGAATTACACGAATGAATATAAAAATATATGAACATAGGAATTATTCATTGTTCATTTTTACACACACACCACGGAGGACACGCACAATACACAATTACGAACACAGTTAGGTAGACCAGCCATGAGTGGATCCTAGGGTCTTTGTTGGTCTGAAACATTATAACATTATAACATTATAACATTATAACATTATATATAATATTCCCCGAATGAGATACATTGATTGACCTATTGATTTTGGAGTGAGAACTCATTGATAAATCTTGCCACATACCTTATACAGTATAATAGTTTATATAATTCATTACGCGTCTCTATTTATTCAATTTGGTAAGATTATTGAAAGTTCCATATAAAACGCGATCATTAATCATGGTCCTGAGACAGGAAGTAAGGTACAATATATATATATATATATATATATAGAGATATTACGGTATTGTTTTATACAGGGCGATATTTACATCTATTTTCTGTATGGGAATTATTACTTAGAAGGTTACAGAGTAAAAAAAAAAAGAAGAATTGCTTATGAATGTTATTTTCTTAGGATGTTATATGAGACCCTCCTAGGAAGAAGTGGCTAAACGACAAAAGTAAAAAATAGTACTTATAAAACGGTTAAAAGTTGTACCAGATTTGAAAGTGCCATAACTTTTGAATTTTCTGAAGATATTTCATAGAAATATTTTCAAAAGTTCAAAAGTTATGGCTCTTTCAAGTTGGTACAACGTTTAACTGCGTTTTCTGGCGTTGTTTACTTTTGTCGCTTAGCCACTTCTTCCTAAGAGGGCCTCTTATGATAAATGCAACATTTGGTTTTGGGTTGAGCATATACGCCTAAATAATATTGTTATCATTGTAACGAAACGCTGTTTGGAAAGAGGTATAAAGTGATAATATAATCAACAATAAAATAATGAAATACTGCCAGCTACTTTTGTAAATTTTTTATCTTTGTTTAGTGTTATTATTGTTGTTGTTTTTACTGTTATTATTATTATTATTATGAATATTAGATACGTTTGTTGTTATTATTATTATTATTATTGTTATTTATTATTACTATTACCTGCCATTTTCAATTCTCTTACGTAATAAATAAACTGAATTCCATTAATTTTACCTAAAAAGCTCTCATGGTTCCAATGACATATATTACTGGCAAATATATTAATGGCGTATCAGATATCTAAATTATACAGAAAAATATTTTAAAATGTGGTAAAACTTTATGTATTCTTTTTCTGAATAAAGGTTTTTTCTTAGGGTTTTTTAGACGTTCTTTGTAACGGTAAGAATCTGCTTACGAAAGAAACCTATACTTCACGTGAAATCTGAACCATTTGCGGGTCTCCGTCTCATCCGAACGGAGATGAGGGTCATCCATTCAGCTACTGGGCAAACCTGACGTCGTTTAACATCTCTAATCTAAAGGAAAGCGGTAATACGACGTCGCTACGATGCAACGCTGTAACCCTGGAGGCTCTGAAGCAAACACATACACTGCACACTGCATGAATTAAAGCTGAACATTACGCGATAACGAAGATCGCTGTATGAGAATTCCGGCATATTCCCACGCTTCAATTTATTTAAATATATAACTAACAATATATATCTGTTTCCATTTAGGAGGAACGTTATCTGAGAATTAAATATAATATTTAAATTTTGAACTACTTTCTATTTTGGTATGAATCATTGTAGCTTTGGTTAAATTATAGATTTCCGAGAGAAAATATTATTAGACTTTCAACTCTGACATTTTAGCATTGATTATAAATATCAGGAAATGAAATCAGAAAGGACATATATGATAAGACTGGAATTGCTCTTACATAGCTCTAAATAATTACCATAATGATGATGATATGACTACAGAATTTCATCTAACTGCGATATTCTTCATAAAGAGATTTAAAGAATAAAGCAAAATTGCATTTATTTAATTGTTGATTGAACAAATCAAATACAAGAATTTCTTATCATAATATCTGAATCAACGCATAATTACGACGGCGCCGGAAATAATGATATTATCGCATACAGCCAATCCGAAACTGATGGACAAATTTAAAATGAAAGGAAGATAATTAACAGGGTGATTCACTTTCTGGTAGCTCCAGAATATCACTAATACGATACTCTGGGGCTACCAGCGAGTGTCACCCTGTAGAATAACTAATTAAACAATTCATTTTGGCCAAAGATAATAAGAAACTCATAGTTAGAAGCTTCTACAAATCTAAACGTATGTTCACATATTTTTCAAACGAGAAAGACGTTCTCTGAGGATGAAAGTAGAATGTGATGTACCAATTCAGATATTGGGTAGCAGGATGTAACTCCTCTTACATTGGTTACAACATAAACAACTGCACCTCAAAGCAATTTAGCACGAGCATAAACCAAGCAAAATTTATGAACATTTTCAAAAAGACCATAAAAACCTGATGACACCATCTTAACAAATTTTTCAGTCTTATATAAAACAAATTCTATTCACAGTGTGAGTCTGGCAGAATCATCATTGATTAAAGAGATCCTGTTTATCTATAAAATTTTTAATAGTGAATTTTACGTATATAATAATTTCAGCATTTTGTAATTTTTAAAAAAAAATTCTATAATTTTTTGTTAAGGTCCTTGAAGTATGATATATGGGCGAAACATTAAAGTATATGAGGCGTTCCGGACCACAAGCTACCAAGCGCCAAAATTAAAAAATGGAGAAAAATGCAGTTCAAGTTTGTCAACTTGCAAAATGCCATAACTTTTGAACCAATAACGATATTTGATTGGTTTCGACCATACGTACAGGTCCACAATCTGCTCCCTGACTCACCCACGGAATAGAGGAAGGGTGGGGGAATATAGTGGTATAAATAACTCAATTCTGGTCCCACTGGCGCTTGCCAGGTTGCGGTCCGGAGCGCTTCATATAGTATATCTAAACAAAGCGATAGTTTTGTTTTTTCATGAATTGCTACTATCTTGAAGGAAATTTCTCAATCAGTGAGAAAATTCTCTAGAATTTAAAGAAGATTTCTCAAGCATACATTAAATTAGAATATGTCTTTAATTAAACACTAAATTTTCTTTCGCATTTTTAAATATTCCATCAAGTCTTAGTATACATAAGTTAATTATTAAAGTTTCTATAGTTTGCTTTCATTATAGTTTAT
>JAJOZX010004671.1:177500-190000 GCA_023014485.1 Bathynomus jamesi
TAAAACATTGACAATTATGACTTACAAGATACCACCAGTTTATTAAAAACATGAAGCACTGGAATATACAGTATTAAATTGTATATTATTGGTTTAAAGCATTTATTTATTACTTACCTTGTTCAATTCCTAAAATTATTTAAACTGAAATTCGGCTCTTCTTGTTTTTCTGCAAAATTGTTCAATGACTTTGTTATAAAAGTCTTCTCTTTTTTCCATTTGTTTTTTGAGGAAAGACTTTTCAATTGAAATTAAGGCTAAATTCGATAACCTTGCCTGCTCTTGCGTATTTCTTAAGTAAGTTTTTATTCTTTTTAGCGCCGAAAAAGATCTTTCAACGGACGAAGTTGTAATTGGCAAAGTTAAGATTAAATTTATAAATGAATGTATCTCCGGAAATACTTCAATCATTTCATTGTTCAGTAAATATTTGTGAAGTTCATGAATATCATTTTGACCAAAAAATTTGTGAGAGAATAAGACTTAATTCTGATTTCAGGAGAACAAAATCGAAAAAGGAACTGTAGTTACTTTTCAAAGATTGATAAGCCTTTTCCGGAAAATATAGTTCATAGGGCTTTACTTTATTGGGAGCCAAAAGCTCTAAGAATTCCATATTTTTAAGGGATTTAAATCGCTCTTTCATTTGCTCAATGATATTATCACAAAGTTCAAAGTAGACTTGTCGGTAGCTCGTCTCTATTGGGGTGCTACTTTTTTTTCTTGAGGAAGGAAAACCAAAATCTTCAACAACGGTTTTCCATATTTCATCGAACATCGAATCTCTAATTTCTTGAATTTTGGATATCGTGATTTCAACCGTATTCGAGCCAAAAATGATGTTCATAGATTTGTTTTGCAAAATTTTAAACAAATACTCAGTTAATGGAAAATTTTTAGAAAACACTTTCAATAAAAAATTGAAATCAAAAGAGTTCAACGCTACAGATAAACCTCTTGCTTCATTCTTTGTTTTATCATCAAACATCTTTGGATTTTCTTGAATATAATCGAAAAGACTTTAAACTTTGTCTATTCTCTTTGACAGTTTCAACTAATCTAGAAGAGTAATTCCACCTTGTCGGAGCAAGCTTAGGAAAGCGTTTGCCAACTATACTATCAAGCAAGTTTGTTCGCTTTGTAGAGCTGCTAAAAAATGATGATAAACTGGCTAACATTGAAAAGAATGAGTTACATTTAGAAATGTGTGAAACTGCTTGGCTTAATACAAGGTTAAGCTTATGAGCGTAACAATGTATGAAAAGAGCTTCTGGGGCAGAATCCTTTACCTTTTTTTGAACACCATTAAGTTCGCTTGCCATAACTGCAGCACCATCGTATGATTGCGCGACTAACTTTTTTAAACAACCCAACTCATTTAATTCCTTCAACACCAACGCGGATATATCGTTAGCACTTCTACCTTCACTTACATTAGTAAATCCTAAGAATCGTTCACAAATGTCTCCATTCGCATTGACGTAACGCACAACGGTAGAAAGTTGTGAACAACAACTAACATCGGAAGTTTCATCCAAAAGAACTGCAACATGCTTGCATTTTGCAAGCTCATTTTTTATTTCATGTAAAAGTACAGAACTTACTGAGTCTATTATATCATTTTGTATTGTTTTAGATAGTCCTTTAAAAACTGTAGCACCCTTTAAATGCGTTTCCAGTTTTTCATCATACTCAGCTAAACAATGGGCAAACTCGATGAAGTTTCCTCTATTTTCAGATAACTCACTTTCATCATGACCACGAAATGCAAGTTCTTGTGTCCCTAATAAACACGTTATTCTGATTAGTCTCTTTAAAATTTCTCTATTTTTCAATACCTCTTCATTGTGTTTACTAATAGCAACTTCCTTTTGTTTGTCAAGTGCCAAGTCAATTCGACTTATTCCAAATTGTTTCAAATCAAAATGTGCTTGAATATGACTTACTGCTTTTTCGTGACGTGAAATTGCCGTATGTATGTTATTTAAATCTTCGTAGCCTCTATTCACTTCGCTCCACACAGAATTTTCTCTTGAAAATAATATACATGGCCAACAGTAGAGTTTGTTTGTTGAATTACTACCACACAACCAACGGACACTATCATAAAGTTGGTAGTTAAATTTTCTTAAATCCTTTGTTCACTTTGGTCAAATTTATTTTTGGGGTAGGCTTTCCATTGCGTATTAGAAGCTTTTTTTCATCAAAAGTGAGCGTTTGAAATGGTTTCGTTTTCAATTCATGAATTATATCAAAATCTGGATCGTCAGCCATTGCTAAAGGGGTAATTTATCATCTAAATAAATAATTTATACAATTAGTCACTTACACAAATATTTGCATCACTGTACGTAAAAGATAAAAAGTTAATACGCTATCAACAAAGATTAATCACAAATTCACAACTTATCATTAAGCCTGAAGTAAAACTAAGTTGGAAAATTAAACAAATGCGCTAATTGGTAACTCTACAATCGAAAATGATGCCACTTTTTGCAGATTTGATTTTCAAACTACAGTCACCATGCAATTATAGTTCTTATAAATAAAAGCATAAGATTCTTTTTCCATTGTTTTATTATTCGTGAAATCACTACTCAGATTGATTACGCCGTCAGAATGTGATATCATTAAAACATGTTAATTTATTCATTTTCATGTAGAATATTACTAATATTAATGCACTTTTACATTCATAAATACAATTTTAATAAATGCATTCCAAAAATGTGAAAAATAACGGAGAAAGTAATTGTTATTTCAACTACTTGTACATAAAGGTCAATATTGCTCGTCCTTTGGCTCGGGTTACGCCTTTGTTTTCTATTTCGAATCGGTGATTTTTACTCCTGTGGAAAATAAATACTGTATTCAGTTTAGATTTTCAGTAAATAAATTCATAAAAAAAATCTTTTAGCTATTTTTAATGAAAACCTAAACTGAATATTTATAAAAAAATCGACTAGAACACATTTAAATGATAAACTTAAATAATAATTGCCATCAAGAGATTAAATAATAAATAATAATTTTAACTTTATTTTTTTAACTTAAATAATAATTTTAAATTCATTGAGTATTTTATTTACGCATGCATTGCATGCATTGCATTCATTAAGAAGCCGCCCTCTGATGAAACCTTAATGACATTTCTTTATTTGAAAACGACTCTAAAAGGACTCGAACATTTTGTAACTTGGTAATTACAATTTTTATAATTTAGAATTTTATAATTTTATAATTTATAATTTATTCCTGTTTATATATATATATATATATATATATATATAAACAGGAATAAATTATAAATTCTAAAATTATAAAATTATAAATTATAAAAATTGTAATTACCAAGTTATAAAATGTTCGAGTCCTTTTAGAGTCGTTTTCAAATAAAGAAATGTCATTAAGGTTTCATCAGAGTGAATAAATTTAAATTAATGTCTCTGAGAGAAGTTCCACTTTCTTCCAACTTCATTTCATCTAATTTTTTGTTTTGATGTTTCTCACTTGTGACATTAAAAAGTCACAATTTGGAAAATGACGTATGCTCAAAGATATCTTAAAAAAGATATAAACCTCAGCAGCAGCGTAACGCAGAACGTGTGTGTGTGTATATATATATATATATATATGAAAATTATTTCACGAAAGTAACACGTAAAAAATATTTATGCTGAATAAAACCACGAAGGAAAGGAAGCACAGAATGGTGCTCAAGCGCTTTCGTCTAATGACATCCTCAGGAACACTGAAGTACATAAAAGGGTTACAGCCTATATATAGGTTACAGAAAAAAAATAAAAAAATAAATAAAAATAAAAAATAAATATATATATATATATATATGCAATAAACGGAGAAGTAAAAATAAAAATTAAAAATTAAAGGATTATCAGAGAGGCATACAATACAGATTTGTAAGGGAAAAATATCGATTTTTAGCACAAGATCAAATGAATTATAAAAATACAAATTTATACTGGAAATCTGCCCGGGTTTTAACACTCTGCCTTATATGGTTAAGGTTCGATGTATATAAAAATAAAATAAAATTAAAAGTTAATAGAGTAGCATACAAGTTTACCAAAGATTTAGCGTTCTACCCTTCTTATCTAAATCTGTTTTGAAGGAATTCAAAACAACAGGATCGAGTTGAAAAAGACCTTTGCTTATGTTGAAGTTATTTGAAAGTTGGATAAGGGCAGACTCAAGAATATTTCTATTAACAATGTTGCTAGAGTGAAATAAAACTGAAGTCAGTGGAGTAAAAAAGCAAGCTCAAAGTGTGTTTTGAACCTTTCTTCGAAAACATTAGTGACGATGCAAAAAGTGCCCTTGGATATTGTATGTCCTTTTTTATTGTTAAAAACCTTCGGCTTTACAAATTTGTTACAGTCTTGCTTGTTTTGAAAAACAGTGTAATCTCCCTCAGTATTTGTTTAACATAGTTAAAGGCCTTGTTTATAGTGCGGCGAATAGTAATTACGAAGCTAACTTTCCTAAACGTTTTCGCAATAGCCTCTCACAATTAAAAAAAGATGGGGAGGTCCATATTACTAAAGCAGACAAGGCTAACACCATAGTTATTATGGACAAAGTGGACTACATCGGAAAGATGAACGAGCTTCTCCAGGACCCCGCCACATACAGCAAACTTAGGAAGAACCCGCAGGATGACGTCATCAAATCATTTAATAGTGGCTTGAAACGCATTCTCAAAGATCATAAGGACTTAATTCCGCTTTTCATGTCCACTTCACCTTCACTGCCCTACCTTTTCGGTCTTATTAAAACCCACAAACCTGGCAACCCTATGCGCCCTATTATTAGCTCGGTGGGCTCTATTACTTATAAACTCTCCAAATGGCTTGTCAAAGTCTTGTCCCCCATTCTCGGAACTATCTCTGATTCACATGTAAAAAATTCCATGGATCTTACTGAAAAATTGAATGATGCACGTACTGAAATTAACGATAAATTGATCAGTTTTGTCGTTTGTTCATTGTTTACAAAAGTGCCGATTGACGATATGCTTGACTTTCTCTCCCAAGAATTACATAAGTATGACCTGCCACTACCTTCACACATTGTTTTGGAACTTATTAAGCTTTGCATCAAAGACTGTAAATTCACTTTCAATAACGAGTATTATCAACAAGTTTTTGGGATGGCCATGGGCAACCACTTATCGCCTCCTCTCCAATATTTATATGGAGTTTTTCGAAATTACTTACATTCCGAGAATCCTGGGGGTTTGCATCCCTTGGTTGCCGTACGTCGACGATATTTTGTGTATCTGGCCCATGAATCGTGACCTGGATAACTTCCTCCTTCAGTTAAATGATCAAGTCCCCTCCATTAAGTTTACTTTAGAAGTGGAACAAGACAATTCAATCCCATTTTTGGATGTGCTTGTACAGAGGGAAAGCCCAGGTTTTAAGTTTAGTATCTATCGGAAAAAAAAAAACAATTTGTCCTACGTACACTTTTACTCGTGACATGACACCCCCACTAAGAAGGTCATTTTTTCTTCAATGTTTCTCCGCGCCCTTAGGATCGCCAGTCCGAAATACATCGATGCCGAATTGGAAAAAATCAACGGTATTGGAAGTGATCTGTGTTATCCATCTGCGTTTATGGAATCTTGTCTCCACAAGGCAAAACGAGCTTTCTATCGTGTCAATAATAACACTCGTACTTTGTCAAAAAATATTTTAGTACTTCCATTTTTCCCGGGCTTTTTAGGCATTGATAATGTACTTAAACTTTTGGATATTAATGTAGTATTTTCATATAACAATATTGTGAAAAATATCATAGTAAAAAATAGCCCTACCAATAATTCAGGCATTATCTATAAAATTGGTTGTAAACAATGTGATTCCTTTTACATAGGTCAGACGGGAAAGGATTTGCACACACGTATAAAACAGCATCAATATTCCGTTAGAACAGGACAGTTGTCCAGTGCCCTGTTTGTCCATTTGTCAGAGTTATCCCACTGTATTGATTGGAATAATGCTTCAGTTTTATTTCACTCTAGCAACATTGTTAATAGAAATATTCTTGAGTCTGCCATTATCCAACTTTCAAATAACTTCAACATAAGCAAAGGTCTTTTTCAACTCGATCCTGTTGTTTTGAATTCCTTTAAAACAGATTTAGATAAGAAGGGTAGAACGCTAAATCTTTGGTAAACTTGTATGCTACTCTATTAACTTTTAATTTTCATTTTATTTTTATATACATCGAACCTTAACCATATAAGGCAGAGTGTTAAAACCCGGGCAGATTTCCAGTATAAATTTGTATTTTTATAATTCATTTGATCTTATGCTAAAAATCGATATCCTTTAATTTTTCATTTATTCGTTATTTCTCTTCCGCGTGTGCAGAAACGTTCCTTAATATTATGTCGTTTCTATTCATTTATATACTGCGTGGTCATTGCAGTTGAATGCATATATATATGTATATATATATATATATACTGTATATATATAATTTATTTTTTCTTTATTTTTTTTTTTTCTTTCTGTAACCTATATATAGGCTGTAACCCTTTTATACTTCAGTGTTCCTGAGGATGTCATTAGACGAAAGCACTTGAGCACCATTCTGTTTCCTTTCCTTCGTGGTTTTATTCATCATATATATATATATATATATATATATATATATATATATATATATATATGTACCTTGGGCGAAGTTCTTGCCCAGACTCGCTCTCACGATCTCACGATCAGCAGCCCAGCGTCTTAACCACTAGCCTACCCAGGTACCCATTTATCTGCCAACTTATTTTTTTCTGTAAGGATGAACAACTGGATAAGCTGCGTGCCGCCTGCTTTCGCCGGGAATCGAACCTGGGGCCAGCAATGGATTCGTAGTCAGCGCTATATATATATATACACAGTATATATATATATATATATATATATATATATATATATATATATATATATATAAAATTCTTATCTCGTTTTTTATCTCATTTTAGAAATGAAATTTTAAGTCTTAAAATCTGTGAAATCTTCAAAAAAAAAAAAAATTAAATTTTTGGTATTTTTATTTCTCGTTCCTGAATTCGAGGAACTAAAAATGTTCGAGAAAAGGAAATTAACTAGAGTCTCTAAATTTTTTAAAGGCACTCAAAAAAAGTCCGTTTTAGACGTGGCTTTTGATTTTACTTGTAAAAACATAGGAATAGTAAATCTTTTACTCAATTAGATTAGTTCCCTCTGACACACTCTCTCTCTATCTCTGCTCTTTCTCTCTCTTTCTCTCTCTCTATCTATCTATCTCTCTCTATCTCTGCTCTTTCTCTCTCTTTCTCCTCTCTATCTATCTATCTCTCTCTATCTACATCTACCTATCTCTCTATTCCCTCCCTATTCCCTCTGACACACTCTCTCTCTATCTCTGCTCTTTCTCTCTCTTTCTCTCTCTCTATCTATCTATCTCTCTCTCTCTCTATCTACATCTACCTATCTCTCTATCTATCTCTTTCTCTCTCTATCTATCTATCTATCTATCTCCTCGTGGAGGATACAGCCCTGTACACCGAACTCAGTAGCCTGCTAGGGGATAGGGTGTGTGTAGTTTTAGGAGACTTCAACTGTCGCGGCATAAAGTGGGAAAACAGGACTGCCGATGCTGAAGGGAGGAGGCTAGTTGACTTTGCTGATGAGAACTTCCTCACTCAGTGGGTCAACGAGCCTACACGAGGCGAAAGCGTTCTAGACTTAGTATTCACGACCGAAGACAACCTCGTCACTGGCCTCACCGTTGACGAATCATTGGGCGGGAGTGATCAAGGTCTTATTACGTTCCGTGTGTGCGTCCCTCGGGTGAAGCGTAGTAACTCGAGAGGCAGTAAGCTCGATCTCCGGCGGGCGAACTTTGTTAGCCTCAGGGATTGCGTAGGAGAGATGGGGTTAGAGGTCGGCGGCGATGTTGAGGGAGTGTGGAGTGCATTCCGGGACGAGTTTATGGAGCTGCAGTCTGCTGCCATACCCTCAAAACCGGTCACCCCTGCTTCAACGCAGCCTAAGTGGTTCAATCGTGACATCGCTTCGGCTATCCGAAATAGGAAAGTAGCGTATAGGAGGGCGAAGGCCAATCGTTCCCACGAGAACACTGAAGCGTATGTCCGCCTGTGTAGGGCAGTCCTGTTTTCCCACTTTATGCCGCGACAGTTGAAGTCTCCTAAAACTACACGAAGGTGCTGGCGTGGATAGTGTTAGATGTACCGCGACAGTCGTTGCCGATAGAATAGACAAACTGAGCGCGTTTAAGGCTCCTGGGCCAGACCAGTTTCTCCCCAGAGTGTTGCGAGAAGTGCGCGACCAGGTGGCTCCCCACCTGGCTACAGTCTTCAACAAATCGTTGGAGATGGGCCAGGTGCCTGGTGACTGGAGGGAAGCCAACGTGACCCCTATCTTTAAGAAAGGGGATCACGAAAGTCCAGGGAACTATCGTCCCATTAGTCTCACTTCGGTGGTAGGTAAATTATTAGAAGGGATAGCTGATAGGATCGTTGACCATCTGGATTCCTACAAGCTGCTTGGGGACTCCCAACATGGGTTTAGACGGCATAGGTCGTGTCTCACCAACTTGCTCGAGTTTTTCCACGTCATGTTGAGTGAGTACGATAAGAGTAGGGCTATTGATATACTTTATCTCGACTTTCAGAAAGCCTTTGATAAGGTACCTCACCGCCGGCTAACGGCGAAAGTGCGCGCGCTGGGTATCGGTGGGGAAATAGGTAGGTGGATTGAAAACTGGCTTAGGAATAGGCGGCAGAGGGTGGTATTAAAGGGGCTAGATCGGGTTGGGCCTCGGTCACTAGTGGGGTTCCTCAGGTTCCGTTTTGGGGCCACTGTTGTTTATCATTTACATAAATGATATCGACGGTGGCATCGTCAGTCGGATCGCCAAATTCGCTGATAACACCAAGCTTGGGCCAATGTTGGGACGCCCGAAGCGATCGAGGAACTGCGTGCGGACCTAGGTAGGATAGGAGAGTTGTCCGAAAAATGGCAAATGCCGTTTAACTTGGGTAAATGCAAAGTGATGCACATTGGCTACGCCAATCCCAAGTCGGACTACTCGATGTTGGGTAGTAATATCGAGGTGACAGATTTAGAAAAGGACTTGGGTGTGCTAATTAGCAGCGACCTTAACTTTACGAAACAGTGTGTAGAGGTGGAAAAGAAAGCCCAGAAATTATTGGGTTATATCAGGAGGCAATTTCAGTTTCGGAACAAGGAGATTGTGCTCTCACTGTACAATTCCCTTGTTCGGCCGCACCTGGAGTATGCTGTGCAGTTCTGGTCGCCCACCCTCAGGAAAGATATTGAGAGGCTGGAGCGAGTGCAGGCGAGGGCCACAAAGTTAATCCCTTCCGTTAGGCATATGGGCTACAATCGACGGTTACGCGCCCTGAACTTGTTTTCGCTTGAAACTCGGAGGCTGCGCGGTCAACTGATCGAGGTTTTCAAGCTCTTACGCGGGTTCAACGATGTCGATTTTAGAAGTATGTTTAGTTTAAATGATAACCCAACTCGCAACAATGGTTGGAAGTTGGATTTGAAACGGTTTAGGACTAGTGTGTGTGGGAATTACTTTACGTATAAGATCTGTGACACATGGAACAGGTTACCTTCGGAAGTTGTGAACAGTTCCTCTGTGGATCAGTTCATGAAAAGGGTAGACGAAATCTTGCACACTATTTGAGTGTGTAAAGACATTTAGGACCTCAGTCTGCGGAAATTTCTTTTCCTATGAAATAGTTAATATCTGGAACCAACTTCCCTCAGAGGTTGTTTCCAGCCAAAGTGTAAATGTGTTTAAAAATAGGCTAGACAAAGTACTGAATACTCTCATAGTTTAAGACTAAAACATAGAAAAACTCTGCAGGAGTTCGCTTGCACGGTGTCTCTGTGAGCAAGCTAAATATAGAGCTATTTATATATTCTCCACTTTCCTGTAAGATTTCCTTGGCTACTTTTCCAGGGCCAAGGTATTTTCTTCAACCTTTTTCTGTACCTGCCTCTGGCAGGGAGGGAACGGAGGGTGGGGAGAGAGCCTTCTACTTTTCTATCCAGTTTTCTACTACTGCTAGGATAGTTGAAAGAAAAATAAACTTTTACAAAATTTTCCCTGGCACCCGTTGCCATTGGTACCTCCTCGGTATGGGCCGCAAGGCCTTTTGAGGTACTTCTTTTCCTTGTAACGCCTTGTAACTCTATCTCCATCTATCTCTCTCTCTCTCTCTCTATCTCCATCTACCTCTCTCTCTCTCTCTCTCTCTCTCTCTCTCTCTCTCTCTCTCTCTCTAGGGGGCGGTCAGAATAGGGAAGGCTCCCTCCGTGCAATGCTTTTTAATGCTAGGTCGATTAGGAATAAGTTTTGCGAGCTACGAGCGCTCTTAGCATCAGAATACCAGGATATCGTTGCTATCACCGAGTCCTGGATTCATACTGATCGTAGGGACTTCGTTGGGGAGTTCGAAATTCCCGGTATAGAATGTTTCGCAAAGACCGCACCCATGGAGAGGGGGGAGGGGTACTAATATATGTGAGGGACACGTTGAGTCCGGTTGACTGCTAGTTCTGATCGGAACGGGAGCTGCTTGGCGTCGATCTGAACGTGGGAGGGACGAACTATAGGTTAATCTTGGTGTACAGACCTCCGCATCTCCTCCTCGCGGAGGATACAGCCCTGTACACCGAACTCCGTAGCCTGCTAGGGGATAGGGTGTGTGTAGTTTTAGGAGACTTCAACTGTCGCGGCATAAAGTGGGAAAACAAGACTGCTGATGCTGAAGGGAGGAGGCTAGTTGACTTTGCTGATGAGAACTTACTCACTCAGTGGGTCAATGAGCCTACACGAGGCGAAAGCGTTCAAGACTTAGTATTCACGACCGAAGACAACCTCGTCACTGGCCTCACCGTTGACGAATCGTTGGGTGGGAGTGATCACGGTCTGATTAGGTTCCGTGTCTGCGTCCCTCGGGTGAAGCGTAGTAACTCGAGAGGCAGTAAGCTCGATCTACAGCGGGCGGACTTTGTTAGCCTCCGGGATAGCGTAGGTGAGATGGGGTTAGAGGTCGGCGGCGATGTTGAGGGAGTGTGGAGTGCATTCCGGGACGAGTTTATGGTGCTGCAGTCTGCTGCCATACCCTCAAAACCGGTCACCCCTGCTTCAACGCAGCGTAAGTGGTTCAGTCGTGACATCGCTTCGGCAATTCGAAATAGGAAAGCCGCGTATAGGAGGGCGAGGGCCAATCGTTCCCATGAGAACACTGAGGCGTATGTCCGCCTGTGTATGGAAGTGAAGGCGAAGGTTAGGCTAGCGAAACGTGACGAAGAACTACGGGTGGCAAGCCTCTGCAAGGGGAACCCTAAGGAGTTCTTCAGTTATGCTAATAGTAGAAAGCCCATTAGAAGCATGATAGGTCCGTTAAAAGACGGAAGCGGCGTTCTGCGGACCTCCGACGCGGACATCGCTAATGTGCTTAATGAATACTTTGCGGGAGTGTTCACCAAGGAGGACACCCGCGTAATCCCCGAGCCAGGCGTCAGGCACGAAGGTACTGGCCTGAATAGTGTTCGATGTACCGCGACAGTCGTTGCCGATAGAATAGACAAACTGAGCGCGTTTAAGGCTCCTGAGCCAGACCAGTTCCTCCCAAAGTGTTGCGGGAGGTGCGCGACCAAGTGGCTCCCCACCTGGCTACAGTCTTCAACAAATCGTTGGAGACGGGCCAGGTGCCTGGTGACGAGGGAAGCCAATGTGACCCCTATCTTTAAGAAAGGGGATCACGAAAGTCCAGGGAACTATCGTCCCATTAGTCTCACTTCAGTTGTAGGTAAATTATTAGAGGGGATAATAACGGATAGGATCGTTGACCATTTGGATTCCTACAAGCTGCTTGGGGACTCCCAACATGGGTTTAGACGGCATAGGTCGTGTCTCACCAACTTGCTCGAGTTTTTCCACGTCATGTTGAGTGAGTATGATAAGAGCAGGGCGATTGATATACTTTATCTCGACTTTCAGAAAGCCTTTGATAAGGTACCTCACCGCCGGCTAATGCGAAAGTGCGCGCGCTGGGTATCGGTGGGGAAATAGGTAGGTGGATTGAAAACTGGCTGAAGAATAGGCGGCAGAGTGGTAATTAAAGGGGTTAGTTCGGGTTGGGCCTCGGTCACTAGTGGGGTTCCTCAGGGTTCCGTTTTGGGGCCACTGTTGTTTTCATTTACATAAATGATATCGACGGTGGCATCGTCAGTCGGATCGCCAAATTCGCTGATGACACCAAGCTTGGGGCCAATGTTGGACGCCCGAAGCGATCGAGGAACTGCGTGTGGACCTAGGTAGGATAGGAGAGTGGTCCGAAAAATGGCAAATGCCATTTAACTTGGGTAAATGCAAAGTGATGCACATTGGCTACGCCAATCCCAAGTCGGACTACTCGATGGGGAGTA
>JAJOZX010004671.1:192500-232500 GCA_023014485.1 Bathynomus jamesi
TATATATATACATACAATAAACGGAGAAATAAAAATAAAAATTAAACATTAAAGGATTGTGGGAGGAGCATACAAATTTGTAATGAAAAACTACCGATGTTTTAGCACTTTGCTCGAATCCAACACAAGATCAAATGAATTGTTTCCAACCAATATTATAGTTAATTAAAAAATAATAATAATAAATTTAAAAATAAAAAAAACTTATAAGAGGAGCATACAAATTTATACTTGAAATCTGCCCAGGTTTTAGCACTCTGCCTTTCTTGTCTAAGTTCGATGTATATAAAAAAATAAATTGAAAAATAAAAGTTATTAGAGTAGCATACAAGTTTACCAAAGGTTTAGCGTTCTACCCTTCTTATCTAAATCCGTTCTGAAGGAATTTAAAACAACAGGATCGAGTTGAAAAGACCTTTGCTTATGTTGAAGTTATTTGTAAGTTGGATAATGGCAGACTCAAGAATATTTCTATTAACAATGTTGCTAGAGTGAAACAAAACTGTAGCATTATTTCAATCAATACAGTGGGATAACTCTGACAAATGGACAAAAAGGGCATTGGACGACTGTCCTATTCTAACGCAATAGTGATGCTGTTTTATACGTGTGTGCAAATCCTTTTCCGTCTGACCTATGTAAAGGAATCATTAGACGAAAGCGCTTGAGCACCATTCTGTGTTTCCTTTCCTTCGTGGTTTTAGTCATCATAAATATTTTTCACGTGTTACTTTCGTGAAATAATTTTCATATATATATATATATATATATATATTATAATATGAAGTTTACAAAAGTTGAAGTGATCGTAAAATGTAAATTTAATGTCTAACATTTAAATTAGTTATTTTTATAACGTTTTCTAAGATTCTCATTTCCCAGAAGACTTCTAGTGAAAAATAACATTTCCCCCAAGTACGGCCTACGTCTTGACCATGTGGTAACACCGCTTCCCATTAGATCAGCGAAGGTAAACGACATTGGGTCTGGATAGTAGTTGGATGAGGAAGGTCGTCCTCCCCGTCCGAATGATGTAGCGACCCGTGGTTCGGATCCCACGTAAAACTGTAGGTCCTCTCTTGTCATATAATAATCTCGCGTTACAATCCAAATGTTACAGTCCTAAAAAAACATTATCATCATCATCATTCTCCCCTTGTATCACCACCGCTTACACACATACAGGGTGCCCCACATTTGTTGAGTGACACGAACAATACTCTGGTTGTTACAGCGTTGTCAAAATGTCCTTCAGGAATGGTAAATATGGAGAAACTTTATGAAATGATTAAAAAATGGCTCCAAACGAAATAGAATGACATAAATTCAAGCACGAAATTACCATATTTATTTTTATTATTACTTGCGTCTTTCAAATGGAAATGAAAGTGTGTGTGTGTGTGTGTGTGTAGTAAAATCAGTAAATCCATCATTTTCATGAATAACAGGATAACAGGAATTTCAGTTTCTGTTAGAAAGAACTAATCTTAAGCCGGATTTGTTTATTCCAGTTAAGTAATAAAAAATTTCTCATTAATACTCTATCAATATTTGGAATTTCCCTTTAATTAAATAAATTCAAAACCTAATTATTTTTTTTACTTTTTTTTTATTTTCATTCTCTCTTCTCCACATTTTTTCTATATACGAGTATATATATATATATATATATATATATGATACACATTCTGAGGGACCATTCTGAGTTCATTCCCATATATATATATATATATATTATATATATATACACAGTGTATATAGGTGAAGTCAGTATATGCGCAGATTTTATTGGCTGTTATTAATGAAATAATTCTGGGCATTTATTTACTGTACCTCATGTGTGTATATATATACAGGGTGGCGCCAAAATAGTGCTCCATAGGAATTTTCAGTGTTGACTCTACTATGTTTTTTTTTTCTTTTTGCTAGGTGATGGCTGCGAAATTAACAATAGACGAGAGGGTGAGCTTGGTTTTAATGTATGGAATACCAGGTACAACAATCGATGAATCGGTATATAATTAAATTTTATACCAATTCATCGATTTGTAGTACCTGATATTCCATACATTAAAACCAAGCTCACCCTTTCGTCTATTGTTAATTTCGCAGCCATCTCTCCCTACCCAAAAGAAAAATATATATATTCTGTTTATAGGTAATATTGCGAAATAAGATACTCTCTCAATCTAAAAGATTTTATTAGCAGCGCAAAAAATACAGTAAAAAGGCAACGCAAGATATCCGAGTCCTCAACACTGTATGAGATTCTCTTCATTTACAGGTTTATGAGGACGAGTCTGTCTTTTATTCGTGTAATAAGCTTTCACTCGAGGAAGGAACGAATAATGAACGCAGAAATGTCGTTTTTTCACTAGTGATAAACTACTGTCTTCCACGCACCGATCTTGTTTTTCCATTTTATACATTTATAGGGTGAACTAATAATAGAGCGTCAGCCTGTTTGATCTGAAGGCATGAGGTTCGAATCTCGTCCCGGACTTAGGGTTTCATCAAATAAGGGTAGCCTACATCTCTGAGTCTTTCTTGGTGCAACAGATAGGTCGGATCTCACGTAAAGTTGTAGATCCCTTTCGTGAAATGGCCTTAGATGTTACGAAGGGGGTTAAACAACCCCAAATATTATTACTGAATAATATATGAGGCCCTCCAAGGAAGAAGTGGCTAAGCGACAAAAGTTAAAAACACCAGAAAACGCAGTTAAAGTTGTACCAATTTGAAAGTGGAATAACTTTTTAACTTTTGAAGATATTTCGTCGAAATACTTTCAAAAGTTTGAAAGTTACGTCACTTTCAAATTGATACAACTTTATAACACGTTAGATGGTGTTTTTTACTGTTGTCGTTAAGCCACTTCTTCCTAAGAGTGCCTCATATATAAATTCAGGTATTTTGTCTTATTAGGCATGCGACACACTTTGCGATATTGTGACGTACGAGTATTTCTCGGCATTTCGTTTTAAGTTATAAATTATGCAATGTTACATTTTATGTTTAGACCCATTTTGCGTTGTTCCCCAAGGTATACTTATTAAGTATTAGAAGAAAAATTGTCCTATTTATATTATACAGATGTGCGCATGGAAGGGATATTTTATTTTGTTAAATATAGTCTGTATTCAATAACTATATGTTTAAGTTTATTCATATTCAGTGTATTTATTATTATCACTACAATACATCATCATTGTCATTTAGGGTGGCCAGACGTCCGGCTTTAGGCGGACAGTCCGCCTTTTGAGCACTCTGTCCTTAGGGTGGCCATTTCCAAATTTCCAAAAAGGAGGACACTGCGTATGTGGCCGTACGTTAACATATATATATATATATATATTAATGTACGGCCACATACGCAGTGTCCTCCTTTTTAAATGGCCACCCTATTGTCATTACAACAACAGCCATAAATAGAACTTCAAACTGAATGGTTTTGGAGTACCTTACCTTAGTTTGCTTCTGACCGATTTATTCATCCTAACGAAGGTCAAGTTTTTCGTTCTACCTTAGACCTATAGCTTGAAGCGGGATCCGAACCGCGACCCGCTAAGGAAATCTGAAATTATAAAGTCTTCGCCCGGATCGATCTGACGACCTCCTGATCAGCATCCTAACTTCTTAACCACTAAGCTATACGCGAAGTTTTAATATGGTGAGTTCGTAAAGGATGGCCCTCCAAAAAATATGGTGGAATATATTTAATATAGCTTTTTACTTAACCCTCTTTTATGGGCCACCCTGTATATAAGTTAATCAAAAGAAATTCACTCTCAAACGAATGACTAAGTTAATTAATTAAATTTGAAGCATAATGAGTGGCAGCTTAGAACTTATACATCCGCCAGCTGGGAACCCCTTCAAAATAACGCTTTCAGTAAAGACGATTGTTCTAAGGAGTAAAAAAAATTAAATATTATACAAAATGCTTTGAAGAATTAAAATCTCGCCAAAATGTACTTATAATGACGACGTCTAAAGCCAAATTCACTTAGCTTCATGGGAAGATTTATTTCCCAAATGATGCCTATTTTTAATTTAAATTTTTTTTTTTGTTTTGGAAAGTTTCCTTCTCCCCCCCTCCCCCCAAAAGAAATCTTAATAATGTGCTCTTTCAGACAATTTTTCTTAAATTTTGAAAATTAATTTACACTTTTGTAACTTTATAATTAAAAACGTGATAATCGAGTGACGTAAATAGACGTGACTAAAGATTGTGGGTGAGATATAACGTGATGCGTTTGTCATCTGAAGAAATTTGAATTTTGGCTGTTAACAAAATATGACGACGGATCAGGTTACGTCGTGAGCGCCACGTCGCAACGCAACACCACTTCTCGTTAGATCAGAGAAGTTAAGCAACGTTGGGTCTAATATATATATATATATAATATTATTATATATATATATATATACGGGTGCCCGCAAAAATGCGCTCCTTTATAAGAAAGAGGTCAAAAATCAAGGTCTCCTCGGTTCACAATGCCAATTTTTCTTCTTCTTTTTTAATTTTGAAAAGATTGTGTAGTGTGTAAAATGCATGTACTATGTGTAGTGAAGAAGAGAAGAAGTGTGTGTGTGTCATTGCAATTCCTAGTCTCGGTCATTTCCATTCAGCTTCGGCCAAGAATGAGAATCTCAAAGGAGGCGATTCTCAAATCGATCCACTCCCATTCTCACTATAGAATTTCCTACTTGGTGACATTTTTATACAAACACCCCTCGAACCCCTCAATTGCGTTACACTCTCTTTTTACCCTTTCACAAACTTGGAATTCCCCTTTACAGCATTCTCTCTTTCGGAACATGAACAGGAATGAGAATGAGGATGAGTGGGAGGGAACAAATCGTTTTGAACATGGCCCGTTGAAGACAGTGAATGAAAGTAAAGAGATATGAAAAATTTAAATAAAGTGCTTATCCATGATATAAATAATAATAATAATAATAATAGCAGATGAAGACGGGAGCTATTGAAGAATATGGCCCCCAGCCTTCTTTAGTTAGCTTTATAAGGCTAACTAACGAAAATATCATGACCTAACCTAACCAATCGTCAAGGGCGTACAGTTAACCTAACGATTGGTTTAGGTCAGGTCGTGATATTTTCGTTAGTAAGCTTTATAAGCCTAACTAAAGAAGGCTGGGGTCCCTATTCTTCAATAGCTCCTGAAGACGTTCAGCGGATTAAATGGTATACACTCGGTTATTTTTAGTTTTAAAATATATAAAGTTGCTTAGAAAACTAAATTTTAGTGAAACCAAACCGAAACTAAATTTAACGAAATTAAAACCGTTTCCCCGAAGATATTTTCTCATTTTTTAAAGTCTCGAAAGATTATGAAGAGAAAAGTAAAAAAAAAAAATTAAGAATAAAGATTTTTGTTTGTGAAAGAGGTCAAGCTTCTGGAGCAAGTGTAGTTTACGTCCCCCTGACGCAAAAGGGGACACAAAGTACACTAGGTCAAAGTTGTGGAACGTAAACTTCACAAGGATCTTTGGAGACATTTTTTAAATGAATCCATCAAATAAAACATTAAAACTAACGAAAATATTACGAACTTAACTAACCAATCGTCAATATATATATATACAGTATATTATATATATAATATATATATATATATATATATATATATATATAATATATATATATACATTGACGATTGGTTAGGTTAAGTCGTAATATTCTCGTTAGTTTAACATTTTATTGATTAGGTATAGCGGACAAAGTTGGGGAAAGCAAACTACACTAGGATAATGTAGGGGAACGTAAAATACACTAGACACTACAAGGGGGACGTAAACTACATTTGCTCCAAGTTTCTTCCTAAGAAAAATGTCGTCTTAGGAAATATTTCATCCATTTTATTTTCCTTTCTAAATCAGCCCCTTAACACGTTTCCTGCTTTTTCTCAGGTGTTGTGAAGGGGGTTTATCAGCCCAAACACGAAACATTTATTGTATCCCTGTCTTTCTCTCTACGTGTGTTTCCTTTGATGTTCAAGATAATATTAGGCTTCAGAACGCTTGTTGTGATGTTCTTCATGTTACTGGCTCAAATTAACATCTCACAGCCTGTTATCCGATATCCCATCCTCCCACCTCGAACAAAACACTTTACTTGAATGAGTATGAGGGAACACACACGCACACATACACATACGTGCGCATCTTCGTATAAGGAGGTACCGACATTTTTAAATCTAGGGCCTATATCTCTAAAAACTAATAAGTCAAATCAATTTAACCTAACCTAACCTTAGTGTCATCCAACCGAGAAAAGCGTGATACAGTAACTATTTTTGGACGCAGTTGTCTGTAGGAAACTGATTTGTATTAAGAATATGAAAAAAAAATGTGTCTCCATACATCGTTTAATTACAATCCATCGTTTCTGCATCACTTCTACCATTATCAAGGTTTTCAAGGTCCTAGTAATGAAATTAATATCGAGGTAAAATTATTAAAATTATCAAAACTCTTGAAAGGACAAATTAATGAAACTAAGCTATTTTATTATTATTATTATTATTATTATTATTATAAAGGAACTCTTTAAAATTACCTTCACTTTCTTTGTTGTTAACTATTTAATTTCATAATGTGCCCTTGAAAATGTAAACCTTGATAATGGGAGAAGTGATTTAGAAATGATGGATTGTAATTAAACTAGGAAGGTGACGATAGTGGTTTTGCCCAATACCGGATATCCAGCAGAACACAATTACCGGATATCCGTCTAAACACTTACCGGATATCCGACGACCAGATAGGTTAGCCGTTTGCAACATTGGAATGTTAAGATTAATGTAAACATCTGTACCATATATATATATATATATATATATATATATACATCATTTTTAAGCATAGAATAGTAATAGGTGGAATAGTTTGCCGGTAGAAGTAATTAGTAGCACGTCTATAAACATGTTTGAAAATAGATTAGACGTATATGTTGATAGATTGGGTAGAGTTTAAAGTAGTAAAATTAAGGTTTTTGTGGTTCGGAACCTACGTAAAATTGTAGGTCCGCTCCGCCACCATGGAGGACATGCGCATTACACAATTACAAACACAGTTAGTTAGACAAGCAATGAGTGGATCCTAGGGTCTTTGTTGGGCTTAACAGAATAAATTCCTATATAATAATGTAAAATGACAAACAAAAATATCGAAGATAATAAATTTTACATTAATCATTATTATTATTATTATTATTATTATTATTATTATTATATAAGAATTTGTCTGTATTTGTTTTATATTGGTTATTTTAGGCTGTTTTTAGCACTGATGATGGAATTAGTGCATTCCGAAACGTTGGTACAATAAAAGAATGTAGGCTGTTTATAGCGTCTCTCTCTCTCTCTCTCTCTCTCTGAAATAAAATATAATAATTCTAAAACAAACTGACTTATGCAAAACCGCTTTGCAACATTTAATACTCAGACTTATCAAGTTCATATTAATTATATATTGAAATTTAATTAGTTATTACGAATGTGTTTAAGACCTTCTCTAGCTTATCTTTAAACATATGAATGAAAGTGCCGTTTACTACTTCAGGTTAGGTAATTATTCCACAGTGGATATTTTGTACGAATGAAGTTACACTGAAAATAAAACCTTCTAAATTTAGAACTTATAACTTCTTTTGAGGGTGAATTTTAGGGCACGTTTTTCCGTCTTTTGGGTATCGAAGCTTCATTGAAGATGATACAATAACTTCTTTTAATGATACATAACTTCTTTATAAAGAAGAAATGGCCTTCAAAACTTCTTTTTGGAGTGATTTGAGACAATAGAAAATAATATTTCTTTGTATAGACTATAGAAGGTTGCGGGAAGACTTTGTTTTCGGTGTACCTCAAATAGTTGTTCTTTATCTGTTTGTTAATTTAAATAATTTTAATAATTAAAATAATTATTAAAAAATTAAATGTAAGTGAGTAAATTAGTATTTGAATAGGTATGCAAAGATAAGCTAAATAAGGTCTTTAACATATTTTTAATAATTAATCAATTAATTAAACTTAATATATATATAATTATCTAATTAATTATTTATCGTAATTAATTAAACTTAAATATATAATGATCGTAAACTTAATGAGTTCAGTTATTAGATGTCGCCATTCGTTTATGTTGAAAATGAATTTAAGAGATACGAATTTTTACTTTCAGACATTTCTAGGACATCCTGGATAAATATATATATATATATATATATACAGGGTGTCCCGTAAGTCTGGACCCATAGGGAGAAATAATAAAATTACAAAATAGTCCAAAAATTTATTACATAATCTGTTCAAAGTGTCCGCCGTTGTGTCGCACACATAGTTGAAGACGCAATCTCCACTGCGACAGCACTTTCTGAATCACAGTCGCAGAAATTTCTTGACACGCCTCCACAATGCGTGCTTTAAGGTGGAAAATGTTCTGAAGTTTGACCTCGTACACTTTGGCTTTCAAGTGGCCCCACAAATAAAGATCATAATAAAAAATAACAAAAAGATAATAATAATAAAATAATAATAATAACATAATAAAAAAATATATTATAAATCCCTATGGGTCCAGACTTACGGGACACCCTGTATATGATGAATAAAACCACGAAGGAAAGGAAACACAAAATGGTGCTCAAGCGCTTTCGTCTAATGACATCCTCAGGATATATATATATAGTATGGATCATGACTTAAACTTACAAAGCTTATTTTTATAAAAAAAAAAAAAAAAAAAAAAAAAAAAACATTTCAGCACAAGAAGAAAGTTAGTCAGAAAAAAACTAAATTTCAAGATATCTCCAAAACATTATTTGAAAATTGAAGAACAAAAAAAGAAATTCTTAAAACTGACTTATTCTTTGTAACAAAGAGTGACTTTCTTTCTCAGAAATTATAGACAATGATAAAAGTGTAATAAATAAAGTGTAAAACTTTTTATATTTATTAAGAAAACCAATAATGTCGACAGTGTGTAAATTTTGTCTTTCTTTATTACTTTAAAGAAAATGTAATAAAATGCCATAAAATTTGGGTTCTGAAACAATTTGGTTTTGGCAAATTAACCAAATGGTATTTGTACCTTTTGAATCATAATAAATGCTACCTAGAGTGTGTATATATATATATATATATATATATATATATATATATATATATATATATATATATACTTGTGTTGAGCTGTGGGATCTATCCCGACAAAGCCTTAATTTTACTACCTTAAACTATACCCAATCTATCAACATATGCGTCTAATCGATTTTTAAACATGTTTATAGACGTGCTACTAATTACTTCTACCAGCAAACTATTCCAGCTATTTACTATTCTATGCGTAAAAAAGTTTTTGGCAACTGCTGTCTCGAACCTTCTACTTGTCAACTTACACCCGTTATTTCTAGTCCTATTAAATTGAGATATTTCGAAAAAGCTATCTCTACCTGCGTTATCGAACCCATTCATAATTTTGAAAACCTGGATTAGATCACCCCTTAACCTCCTAGTCTCGAGTGTTGTCAATTTTAACTCCTTAAGCCTATCCTCGTACGACTTTGACCTAAGCGACGGAATCATCTTAGTTGCTCGTCTTTGAACTCTTTCGATTTTGTCTATATCTTTGCGCATATGCGGATTGCAAAATTGGACCGCGTACTCCAAATGGGGTCTAACTAATGATTTATAAAGAGGAACTATAATATCGCGCGATTTATACTCAAAATTTCGAGCTATAAAACCTAACACTTTGGTTGCCTTATTGACCGCTGCTGTACTTTGTTTCGCTACTTTTAAATCACTAGTACTATAACTCCTAAATCTTTTTGCCGCTCTCTCTCTCTCTCTCTCTCTCTCTATATATATATATATATATATATATATATATATATGGGATGAATTTCACAATAAAACACGTGAAATGAATGAATGCTGCAAATCCACAAGGAAAAAGAAAAACGATTCCAAGGCCTTTCGTGTATTCAAAGCTACACCTCGTCAGGGAATGAAGAGGAAAAACAAAACAATTAGCACATACTTAACAAGGGTTAATGAGAGGCAAAAGAAATTTTAACATGATATCGTCAATTTTATACGTCCCCGCACTGTTATTGAAATTGTCTTTAAAATGAATAAATGCACATTATAGAATATTTCTTTCTATTATATCTCTGTTTTTAACAAGCGCTTTAGAACTATCCCACTTGATGCTATGGTTACATCTATACATATGGTTAAATAAAGCATTGGAAGTATTAGCTGTTCTACAAGCATATTTATGCTGTTTTACCCTAATATCTAGCGTTTTACCGGTTTGGCCTATATATATTGAGTTACATTGTGTACATCCGATCGAATACACACAACCAACATTATCAGGGCTATTCTTTATTAGGCGTGATTTAACAGTATTATTATACTTAAAGATTACATTAATTGGTAAGCTTCGATGTATGCTCGCTATTCACAAAAGTCCCTGTTGATGACCTACTTCATTTTTTAAAAGATAAGATCTCTGAATATTCTTTCCCTGTTCAACACAACACTCTTATTGAGTTAATTAAGCTTTGTGTCAAAGATTGTAAATTTCAGTTTGAAAATAAGTTTTATGCTATGTCGTTTGGATTGGCTATGGAAATCCCCTTTCACCTGTACTAGCTAATTTATATATGGAATTTTTTGAAAGTAGAATTTTGCCTACGATTGTTAATTTTAACCTGGTTTGGTACAGGTATATAGATGATATTTTATGCCTTTGGCCTAATAATTTGGATGTGGACTTATTTCTTGGTAGGCTCAACAATTTAGTCCCATCTATTAAGTTTACAGTTGAAAAAGAAAGTGATGGAAGCCTATCTTTCTTTTCTTGATCTAAAAATTTGGAGATGCTCTAATCAGTTCAAATATGAAGTCTACCGTAAGCCTAATAATAACTCTTATGTGCATTTTTATTCTGACCATCATCCTTCGATTAAATCTTCTATTTTCTCTGCTATGTTTCTTCGAGCATTGAGAGTTGTCAGTCCTGAATTTTT
Source organism: Bathynomus jamesi (assembly GCA_023014485.1). Lineage (NCBI taxonomy): Eukaryota > Metazoa > Arthropoda > Malacostraca > Isopoda > Cirolanidae > Bathynomus > Bathynomus jamesi. The sequence goes on from JAJOZX010004671.1 coordinate 203,563, forward strand.
AGATTCCGAGTTATGCAATATCATGAATATTGGTACTAAATTATGTTATCCTATTTCATTTTTAGATAACTGTCTTAAGAAAGCCAAGAATAGGTATTATAATAATGTAATTGTAAAGGAATTTCAGCGTAAAATATCCTTAGCCTACCTTACCATGTTAATTTTCAATACCTTCCAATTGTACTTAAAGCAATTGGCATTAATGTAATCTTTAAGTATAATAATACTGTTAAATCACGCCTAATAAAGAATAGCCCTGATAATGTTGTTGGTTGTGTGAATTCGATCGGATGTACACAATGTAACTCAGTATATATAGGCCAAACCGGTAAAACGTTAGATATTAGGGTAAAACAGCATAAATATGCTTGTAGAACAGCTAATACTTCCAATGCTTTATTTAACCATATGTATAGATGTAACCATAGCATCAAGTGGGATAGTTCTAAAGCGCTTGTTGAAAACAGAGATATAATAGAAAGAAATATTCTAGAATGTGCATTTATTCATTTTAAAGACAATTTCAATAACAGTGCGGGGACGTATAAAATTGACGATATCATGTTAAAATTTATTTTGCCTCTCATTAACCCTTGTTAAGTATGTGCTAATTGTTTTGTTTTCCTGTACGTTGTATATATTTATGGGCATCTCGCCTTTTATCTTCATTCCCTGACGAGGTGTAGCTTTGAATGCACGAAAGGCCTTGGAATCGTTTTTCTTTTCCTTGTGGGTTTGCAGCATATATATATATATATATATATATACACATTGTCTAGTGTATTGTCTGGTCCCTGGGAAACCAATGATCCAGCTATTATTAGTCCACTCGAATAAACAAAGCATCCCTGTATAAAAAGACCAGATAATATGTTTCAAGTTGGTATTGCTACAGAACGTCCCTCCGCCAACAAGAGTTTGTGCGAAATTCTGATTACCTTTAAAGAATAATTTCAGTGTATTACAATCTCTATAATTCTTAATTTCTCTGAAAAGTTAACCAGTGGAGTTATATCCTAAGTGCCAAAAATTGTGTCACATATGCGCAGAATATTATTCGCAGTAACTAAAGATAATGTAAACTTTTTTCTCTTCTCGCTGCTGAACCCTTGACACGTTTTAGAGTTTACGATTTTTCTGATCCGATCCTTTTGTTATGACGAACTATATGTTCAATTTTACAGTGCAGTTCTGGTTGTCGTAAACTTTTTAGTATAAAGTAAAGTGTGTTAAATATTTTATTCAAAGTTCTACTCTTTTTTCATACAGTATTTTATTTTATTTTTTATCTTCTGCAAAGATCACGTAAGCGGCAAAGTCGTTTAAAGTAGAAAAATTACGAATTTTCCTATGCAACATTTTTTTTCTTTTTTACGCAAAATTTTGTCCATTGTTGACACGTTCAAAGGTACGTTAGAATATTTACTTCTAATTTTATGCTTTTGTCGAAATCATTTTTTTTTTTTTTTAAATGCAGAACTACAGGGTGTCCATAAAGTCACGCATCGTAGGAAAATACATTTATTTTGTTTATTTATTTATTTTGTTTTATTTATTTGTTGGAAATGATTCCCACCAATCTCAAAACATGTTTTTAAACGAAAAAGCAGTTTTTTTTTTAATGTTCTCAACATATTTGGCCTGATGGAGATATAAATAAATAGATATTGTTTATGTTCCTATGATGCGTGACTTTATGGACACCCTGTATATAATATTCAATTTTTTGCAATTCAACGTTGAGTGACGTATTTTGTTACGATTTAAGCTATTTTACCTGAGCTGCTAAAGCTTTAATGGCCAATTTATAAAATTTGAATATTACTTTTCATTCGTGAATTGAAATTCATATTTTGACTTCGACTGACGCTGATTTTGAATTTTAACTTTGAATTTTCACTTTGAAATTGAATTTGGTTTTAAATTTTAGTTTTTAATTTGAATAAATTGAAATTCAGAACTCAAAAAGCAAAGAAAAATACGAATTAAAATTCAAAATAAAGATAAAAAACATCCAAATCAGAGTGAGTCGAAATTCAAAATCAGAACAAAAGTCAAATTCGAATTTTTAAATTTAAAAAAAAAAGAGTCAAAATAAAAAAAATAGAAGTGAAAAGCGAAGTAAAAAATAAATTCAATGTTTGGTCAGAATAAAAATTTAGAATGAAAATCAAAGTAAAAAAAATCATAGTCAGAATTGAAATCAAGATTCGGTCGTTTCGCACGTCCAAAGGAACGTTATATTTTAATTGGATAAAAATCAATCAAATTATTATTATTATTATTATTATTATTATTATTATTATTATTATTATTACACTTTTGACTATGAAATAATCTCTACACACTATCTTTACTTTCTTTCAACCTTTTTCACTTACAATATAGACTAAGTTCAGTAATGGTAGATATAATTCCAAGAGGAGTTATAAAGAGTCAGAAAAGAAAGGCTATTACGGATGGAATACAATTTCCCTCCTCCCTGCGGTAATGTGGTAAGAATGTCAAAGGCAGGAACTCTCTTTATCCTCTCCGAATTAGTACGTTCAAATGTTCACCAACGAAATTTAAGAACATTGACTGAAAAAAACGTTGGTAGATAAGGTACTCAAGTGGGCAGGTAAACCAGAAATGAGGAGAGCATAATAGGAAGTTGGCCATCTGTTGAGTTTAAAAAAAATTTAGTAAATTGACTTGATGTAAAGGAGGTGAGGCGTTAAATAAGTAGAAAGAAAGGAAATTTTGACAAAAATGTTTTCACTCAACATAAAATGTCACCTAGAATTAGCCTACATTTTATATATATATATATATATATATATATATATATATATATTTATATATACCTTACCTTACCTTACAACCTTACAAAGGTTTCGCGCGATGATTCCTCATTTCGCCAAGGTCAAGCTTGTCGCCCCTCCTCTCGAGTTGGCATGGTGAAGTAGTGAGTTGGTTTCTTGTGCTCTCCATCTCACATAGCCAGGTACGCCCGGCTCATCGGGGATTGTTCTGAGCCAGGCGTCTAGTCTTCTTTTGAAGATGTCCACTGCAACTCCCTTCGTGTTTCTTAGGTCTTCGGGCAACTGATTAAACAGTTTTGGTCCTCTCAATACAAAACTGTTTTCTTTCAGGGTTAAGGATGTTCCCTGTCTTGCCTTCAATTTGGAAATACGACACAGTCTACCGTTTCTACCTTCCACCATTGTTTGGGGGGTTATAGGGTTCAGATTAAGATTAGGGACTAGTTTCTCCATTATTTTCCAAGTGTAAATAATGGCGTATCTCTCTCTTCTCCTTTCCAGTGAATATAGGTCTAGTTCGCGTAACCTTTCCCAGTAATTTAGTTTTTTGCACCCATTGATCTTGGCTGTGAAGCTTCTCTGAATCCCTTCCAGCTGTCTAATGTCTTCCTTTTTATATGCGGATGTTAGGACCGAGCAGTATTCCAATTTGGGTATGATCAGGGTTTTCAGTAGAGGAATCATTACATTCCTATCCCTTCGTTTAAAGATTCTCAATATCTGTCCCGTTATTCTCTTTGCTTTGTTTACTGCTATCTTATGTTGTGTTTCAAATTTCGCATCATCTGTCATTACAATCCCTGAATCTTTTGCTCTGGAATTTCTCTGAATTTCCTCTCCATTTGGGATATAATATTCCATTGACTTCAGGTCTTCTCTTTTTCGGTACCGTAATAACTGAAATTTCTCGGTGTTAAACTTCATATTGTTGTCTTCCATCCACTTGTAGACTCTGTTTATGTCGGTTTGTAGAGATCCTATATCTTCTGGGTTTCTTATTTTTCTACTGATCTTTGTGTCATCCGCAAAGGATGTTACTGTGCTGTCTCTGGTAACGTCCTCATCTATGTCAGTTAGCATGATTATGAAGAGTAGTGGAGCTAATACTTTGGTATTACAGTAGTACCTTGGTAGTACCTTGTGGTACTGAGCTGAGTACCTCTGATTCTGATGAAGATACTCCTTGTACTATAACGACTTGCCGCCGCTCACTAAGGAAATTATATATCCATTTCCCTACTTTTCCTGTTATTCCCATATATTTCAGTTTATGTATTATGATTCCATGGTCACACTTGTCGAACGCTTCAGCAAAGTCTGTGTATATAGTACATCATAGTTTTCATTACTTTCAAGTGTATCAATAATGTTGTTGTTGTGTTCCATTAGTTGTGATAGGCATGATCTGCCTGACCGAAACCCGTGTGTGTGTGTGTGTGTGTGTGTGTGTATAAAGAACTTAACATTACATTTTTACATCTCTTTGTCTCTCTTTTTTAATATATATAAGGAATCATCGCACGCCACATTTGAAAGGTTAAAAGGTTTACGTATATATATATATATATATATACAGTGTGTGTGTGTATATATATATATATATGTGTGTGTGTGTGTGTGTGTGTGTGTGTGTGTGTACACAGTATATATGTCAATTCTTTCCACTGAAACAAAGAGAGAAATAATAAAACAAAACACGGTTTCAATATATATATATATATATATATATATCCCCGCAAGGGGGTTCTAAGCTCGTGCTCTTGAGTGCTCTTTGTGCTCGTTTGTACGTGCTTGTTCCTGGAGGTTTCACGTGCGCCCTCCCGGCCCTAGCACCCAAGGATGATGGGGCTCGACCCTGCAGTCCTTGTCATCCTTGGTCTTTTTCCACTTCGACTGTCCCCTCCACCCTTTCTTTTTCCTCTGTCTTTCCTCTCACTTTTCTTTGTTTTTCCGCTGAGATATGCCTTTTTAAAGAGGCGAATCGGTTCTTCCCGAACTTAAAAAAAAAATATATATATATATATATATATATCACAGTACAGTAGTTATAACTAATTAAAGGAGTAATTAATGGCTTCAGGTGTTGATTATACACCAGATATGAATTTAACTAAAAAATTTCTATTTATAAACAGTGCACATTGTATAATTTAATTTTTCGTATAATCTTTTAGTTTACCTTTGTATATAAATATCAACGTTTTCTTTGAAAATTTTCATTTTTGTTGGTATAACTGAAGTGAATTTTATTTATTCTCTTTGTTTGTTTAGAAAAGTTTAATTGAAATTTAATCTTTACTACTCACAAAGTTGATATTAAGTTTGAGTCAAAAACTTTAAAAGAATGGTAGCTGATTTTAATGAAAATTTTATAACTTATTAAAGTATAAAATGAGAAGTTTGTTGTTTGATGAATTTTAATTCAGAACGGACATTATAATGTTGAAGATTGTATGTGTGTATTTTTGTTTATAGTCAGCTTTTAAAATGAATTGCATAAATCTGTTGTAAATTCCGAGTGCATTATAAGATAATCGTTTCCTTATGAATAATTTTCCTTAGGAATAATAGGAATCTAAGGAATAATTGTATGCTAAAGTAAAAATAACATCTATTTATGTACTACGAGCGAGATGGTTAAAATTTTGACTACCCTGTTTATTGCAGTTGTGTTTGAAAACGATAGCAATTATTTAATTTCATTAGTAGTTAGCTAATTCAAATACAGGGTGTCCAAAAAGAAACGCAACCCAAAACAGAAAGAAAAGGGTTAGGTTACAATGATATATGCATTCTCCAATGGTGAGATATTTCACTCAAGAAAATGAAAGCAGGAGTAGCGCCGTTTCGGGATCTTTTCCATTTGGCGGCAGGCGGTTTTTTTTAACCAAATTTTCACCAGTAATACTTTTTTGTGTGCTAAATACGAATCTAACATTCTTTTTTGAGAGAAATGAAAGGAAAATATCGAAAAAAAGATTTTAAATACGAACTACTTTATACGGCGTACGAAAGGGAAATATTTATTTGAAATCAGCTATATCCTTTAATATTTTTCTAAATATATCTTCGTTTTCATTACGCTTCCGCCAAATAAATTCGCATCATTTGTATAATTTAGGTCTCGGGGGTACGGGGGCAGAGCCCCCGTAAAGATCACGCACATCACAAATTGATCGGTATCGGGTTATATTTTTTATTTTTGAATTTCCGACGCTAAAATGTCGTTCAATCGATCAATTTGTGATGCGTGATCTTTACGGGGGCTCCGCCCCCGTACCCCGAGACCTAAATTATACAAATGATAATGTAATAACATATTCATGTTAGGTTAGGTTAGGTTAATTAATACCAAAATACATTTTCCTAGTAATATTTGAGGTGTTTTGCTTAGATTTTGACCTCCATTTCCCTTGAAAATGGGCCAAACTTCAAAGTACTATAGCTTTGTTGGATCTCATTTCCGACGGAAATGGAGGTCATATTTGAACAAATCACATCAAATACTACTAGAAAAATGTATTTTGGTGTGTAAAATGACTGAGTTACTTAAAACACATAATTACCGAAAAAATTTCACTGCATCTTCTTCTGATATAATATTCACAAAAATCTACTGTAAATTATAATTCACTTCCATGATTTACTCGTATTTCCAGAAACAATAATGAATCGCGCGGAATGCTTAAACATATCGAGTTGCCATAATTATTCTACAGATTTTGGAATAATTAAATTTATATAAACAAATAATTAATATTCATAAAATAATTAATATAATATAAATTATTATATTATAATACAATATTATAATTATATTATTGCAAAAATATATAGAATTTCGCAGTGTAAATAGTTCGTGCGCGGTATAAAGTAGTTCGTATTTAAAATCTTTTTTTCGATATTTTCCTTTCATTTCTCTCAAAAAAGAATGTTAGATTCGTATTTAGCACACAAAAAAGTATTACTGGTGAAAATTTGGTTAAAAAAAACCGCCTGCCGCCAAATGGAAAAGACCCCCGTTTCGCTCCAGTCACTGGAGCATTCTCAAGCTTTATAATAAGCTTTATAAAGCTTGAGAATGCTTCAGTGATTGGAGCGAAACGTCGCTACTCCTGCTTTCATTTTCCTGCGTGGAATATCTTAACACTGAACCAAAACCATGGATTTCGCTGCATTCTCCAATGGGTTGCGCTTCTTTTTGAACACCCTGTACTTATAATCAAGTGAAGTTACACAATAAACCTATTTACGTTCTCCAACGCCGCCTTGTTACCATGGAATCCAATATAGGAGTTTTCAAGAAAAACATTTATTTGGCAGAACATTTTAAGAAACAGACTATATCATTATTATTTTAGTCAACCAACCAGCCAACGTCATGGTGTATGCAGGACTTCGCACCGAGTTTCGGTCGGAAGCTCCTCTGGAAGACATAACCTTTCTGGCTGTTCCCCAGAGTCAGGTGAAAGACTCCAACTGTATGAGGTCTTTCGCCGTCCTGCTGAAATCAAACCTATGTCCATACCATTGTCGTGAACCATAAGAAACGAGATGACCTCTTCTTGAAGGATTCGGAGGCAAACATTTTGGTACACTGTCGTATCAAATAAAGATTGGTTCAAAGATCGTGCGATGGAGACCGTAATAAAAAATTACACTGACCGGATTCGTCACATATTTTCGCAAAAGGTCGGGAGGACATGTTGAGCGTATTCTGTGCCTATAAAATGAGCTCCCATCCTTCCATAATAACAATGGCACAATAATTATCGTGCCAAGTTTCATAAACGCAAGTTAATCTAATGATTTTTTATTATTTCTTAAATTTAAAAAAAAATCAATCTATACTTGATGGTGGCCCACAGTTCAGTGGGTAAACACCGTTTCTCGATAAACGAAGTGAACACACTGAGGTCGGGGGTTCGATTCCTGATGATGCTGGTAATAATAGAGAAATTAACGCACTGGACTGCATTAGTTGACCAGAGCACTGTGCCGCTTTCTGGCCTCCCTTACTAATTATTATTTTAAATTTTATCTGAGATCCGGTGACAGTGCCAGTGCCTCCAAGAATCTGATAAAATGGGAATTCCGAATTCCGATATCATCGCAGTATACTAATAATATGCAATAGAATTATATATATATATATATATATATATATATATATATATATATATATATATATATATATATATATATATATATAATAAAGGAAAGCCAATGCAGTTTCTTATTCCTTATGACAACCATTGGAAGTAGGAATTAATTCCAAATGTTCATATTCTCACAGTAAATGGGACTTCCAATGATTTTTCAATATCGTTGTCAGTTAGGAAAAATTCCTTCCTCCATAAGGAGGAAGAAAGTTATGTGGTCAATATTAACCCGGTAGGAAAAGATATTATACTTTGCTGTATGGGATAAATTTATACAAGACGAATGTAGCCCATAATTTTTTTGCTAAAGTGTCCCATATATATACAGGGTGTCTCAAAAGTCACTATCTATTTCGGTGACATTAGATGTTTTTTTAAAAAATGCTATGCTGGCATAAAGATATGTACTTCTGGGGCAAATTTGTGTATTTAAAAAAAGTTAATTGGTTTATTTCGAATTTTGTGTAATTTAGAAATTTATCTTGACATGCTTGAACAATTCCTCGAACCTCAACTTCTTACAGATGGCATTCTTGACACAGTAGTTTTTCAGCAGGATGGAGCACCGTGCCATTATGCAATAATTGTACGTGATTATCTTGACAGACGCTTCCCCGGTCGCTGGATTGGTCGTGGAGGAACACAACCATGGGCAGCACGTTCACCCGATTTAACACCATTAGATTTTTTCGCCTGGGGTTTCATTAAGTCTAAGGTGTACACTGGTAGAAGAATTAGTGATGTAGCCGAACTTCGAAATCGTATTACCGATGCAGTTCAGAAATAACACCTCAAATGCTGGAAAGTGTGTTCCGGGAAACAACTTATCGCTTGAGCTCTGTAGAGACACTGATGGTCGCCATGTGGAGACAGATAAATAAATAGCACTAATTCTTTGTGGCACTTACTTTGAAATAAATATATTTTTCATGTCTTAAACCAGTTTTTCGTAATTCCCATTATTTTTCAAAATAGATAGTGACTTTTGAGACACCCTGTATATATATATATATATATATATATATATATATACCCTGTACCAGTTAAAAAAATACATGAAAAAGTGAAAAAAAAAATTTAAATAAAAAACGTTGCACATTGTCCGGAAAATACATGAAAAAGTGAAAAAAATAATTAAAAAAATAAAGTGCATATATGCAATTGCAATGTTGATCAATTGTTGCAAGGTGCCAGCTCCCTTCCCCCCATGGGGGTAATGGGGGAACGGTGGGGTGGGGGTAATGGGAAGGGGTGGGGGTAATGGAGAAGGGGGTTAGCCCCCAAGTTGCACAAAGGGGGTTTTGGGGTTTTGGGGGAGAGGGAGAATGACCTCCCCTCAAAGGGGTAACCCAGGTATTACGGGCACAAGCAGTGCCCGTAGGGCAGTGAGCCGAAGGCTCTGTTTGTGTATATATATATATATATATATATATATATATATATATATATATATATATATATATATACGAGTGTCCCAAAACAACGTATACATTTTTTAAAAACTTATAACAGGCGAACCCACTAACGGATTCAGATGATTTTTATTTCTTTTTATAGGTAAAATATACAACTTCGAAATAATAGATAGTTTAATTTGTTTTAAACACGTAAGTGTTCGAAATGTCGACCATTGACATCAATGCACCACTGCGCTCTTTGATTCACTGATTGGCAGACTTCAACAAAAATGTTTGTAGGGATATTTCTACACGCTTCTTCAACTGTGCTCTTTAGTTGTTCAAGTGATGTAGGTCTTCTACTGTATACTTCATTTTTCAAATGACCCCATAAAAAAAGTCAAGTGGGTTCAAATCTGGTGAACGTGGTGGATACTCGATACTACCTCGTCGTCCGATCCACCGATAATGAAATGTTTCATCAAGGTAGTTCCTGACATCCTGATGGTAATGAGGAGGTGCTCCATCTTGTTGAAAGTAAATGTCCTCATCTCCGTATAACTGTCGAATTGCAGGAAAACCTTTTCCCCGAAGCATGTTGAGGTAGCTATGGCCGGTAACTGTACCATCGAAAAAGAATGGACCAACCAAACCTTTGGAAGAAAAACCACACCAGACAGTTATACCCGGTAAATTTACATGTCGTTCACATAAATGTGTGGATTTTCTTGTGACCAGTATGTGCAATTATGACGATTAATTATACCATTCAACTTAAATGTAGCCTCATCAGACCACACAATTTTGTCCGCAAATTGGCCATCTTCTGTGTTTTTTTACTCGAAACCATTCGCAAAACTGGATTCTGCGATCCGGATCATCCTCATTCAAGGCATGTAATAATCTCGGGATGTAAGATTTCCATTTAGCATTCTTCAGAATTCTGTGGACACTTGTCTTACTTTTCCCTGTTTCACGAGCACATTGTCTCACAGATTTTCTTGGTGATCGGTTGAATACCTGTAGCACTTCATCAGAAGTGTTAGCATCTGTTGATGTCTTTGGACGCCCAGTCGCTTGCTTGTACACATCATGCACAGTACCGCATACTTCAAATTTCTCACAGATACGTGAAATGGTAAGTCGAGTTGGAGGATTAGTTCCAAAATTGTCTCCCCACTGTTGTTGAACCTTTGATATCTTCTCAACTTTAAAATACGACTTTAGTATCCATTTTCGTTGCTCAAATGATAAGCGCACACTTCCATTTTCCATGTTTACTGTAGGCAGGCAAGGCTATTAATAATTTCGATTTTGTATCTCCTTAGGCTAGCCAAGGCTGTTAACAATTTCGCTTTTGTATCTCCTTAGGCTATTATAGGCTATAAAAAGAAATAAAAATCATCTGAATCTGTTAGTGGGTTCTCCTGTTATAAATTTTTTAAAAATGTATACGTTGTTTTGGGACACTCTGTATATATATATATATAATATATATTATATATATATATATATATATATATATATATATATATATATATATATATATATATATAAATTCTATCTTCTAAATTCTAGTTTCTAAATTTTATCTTATAAATTCTATTTCTAAATTCTATTTTCTATTTTCTAAATTCTATCTTCTAAATTCTATCTTCTAAATTCTATCTTCTAAATTCTATCTTCTACCTATATAAATAAATCATTACAATTGTTCTTTAAACGTTAGTTTAGCTATTAAACACTCTAAAGGACTTTATGAAGAAATAGAAAATCCTTAAACTATTAAAAAAAACACCTACAATTCCTTCCATTTCCTGTTTCCATCCATTTCCTTAAAAAAATTACCCACAATGTTTCAGCCAACAAAATGGGGAAGGGAGTGGGTAATGGGGGAGAGGGTGAGGGGTAATGGGGGAGAAGGTTAGCCCCACAAGTTGCATAAAGGGGGAGAGGGGGAATGACCTCCCCCGAAAGGGGTAACCCTAACGTGCCCTCACCGTAGGCGAGTTTGCGAAGCACAAGCCCCGCCCGTAGGGCAGGGAGCCGAAGGCTCTGCCTGTAAATAAAAAAAATAAAAAAAATAGATGCTCATTTCTACAATTTAACTTTATCGGATAAATATTTATATTTTTTTATAAGAATTTAAAATCCGTGAAAATATTCGATGAAGAAAATTTAATATAATTCTCGTAAAAATAATTTCTAAAAGATTTTCTACCGGAAAAAGTTATTTTTATAAGTTATGACAAATCGCTTGAATGTCAAGGGATTTTCTAGGTTATGGCAAAACCTGAGATGAGAGTCAGGAAATCAGGGATTATGTAGGATGAGGGAATTATATGAACACACACACACTGTATACAGTGTGCGTATATATTCACTCGAAAGGCGTCGACTTGTAGAACTAATTGGAGTACTTAAAACTAATAAATGACTTTAATAATGTAAATTACGGGAAGTTATTTGACAGAGAATCAATTACAAGAAGAAATAGATATAAATTGAAAATCAAATGTTTTTAAGAGTTATGCCTTGAAACAATTCTTTTTATGCAAACTTGAACTTATACTTACATTTAAACTCTTTAAACTTTCAAGCGTTTCTTTGTTAGACAATTCATTAAAATTTTCAGATTAATCTTTTCAATTGTTTAAAAGTTGGGAGCAATCCAAGAATAAGCACCCCAAATCAATTTAGGGTGATTTTTCTTTGATTGGGGTCGAACGAGGGTGCTTATTCTTGGATTGCTCTAAAATGGAGTTTAAATGGAGTTAATTGCTATAAAATGGTTAATTGAATGCCCGGCTAGGTTAATTGTACGGCCTTGACGATTGGTTAGGTTAAGTCGTGATATTTCGTTAGTTTTAACGAAAATATCACGACTTAACCTAACCAATAGTCAAGGGCGTACAGTTGACCTAACCTGGCATTTAATTAACCTAACCGGGCATTCAATAATTTTACCGTAGGTTTCGATATATGAAAATGAAAATGAAAAGGTTTTTGGCAGACTAAAGTCCATATGACAAATATTATTAATACAATGACAGTTCATATACTAAGGATAAAAATATATACAATTGATTAGAAATAATACTGCATTGTCGAAATTAAGTGGAGCTACAGACAGACGTTTTCATACCAAGAAGTCCATAGCTTAGAGGATAAATGGCAGGACTCATGGATAGCTTGGATGATCGGGTTGGTTGATTTTTTAATTCTTTGCATTAGACTGTGTTGAGCACGTCTTGTTACCTCCGGGAAGCTCGGGACATTGCGGGTAGCAAACATTTGCGAAGCTGAGCATCTCGGGGATACTTTATGTAAGAGTCTAAAAGACCTGTTGTACAGCAAATTTAGGGTTCTGCCAGAACCTTTTTTATAATTCACCCAGAGTTGCTGTCCGTATATATTACTGCAGAAAGTACGAAAGAGTGTGTCTTTAGCTTCACTTGTACAGAAACGAAAGTTCCTTATGGTCATATTCGCTTTAGCACACAGGCTTCGAGATTGTTTTCTTATATCCGAGTCATCACTCAAGGAGCTGGTAATAGTTTGACCCAAATACTTAAACTCTTGTACTCAGGGGCGTACCTAAATTATTTGGCACCCGGGGCGGATCCTTCCTTTGGCACCCCCCCCCATAAATAATTTTAAAATTTAAACACACAGAAAAATATATTACGTTTGCAAGTAAATTTTTAAACAGTACAGTACTGTCATAAGCAAATTGGAATAAGAAAAATGCAGGACATTAAAATTCAGTGAACAGGTAATACTGCATTTTATTTTATACAAAAAACACAGGAAATCCAGTCTCAACGCTCAGCCTATTCTTCAAAGGTAAATAGAGAGGATTCACAGTCTCTGCTTTCGAGCCTTAATTTCTGCAAATTGATCAATGACCTCATCAAAATTCACCTTCTTTGCATATTCATGTTCAACTGAAAGTAAAGCCAGATTTGTCAATCTTGTCTGACTCATGGTCGAGCGAAAGAAATTTTTTATCAATTTCAATTTGGAAAAACTTCTTTCACATGAAGCAATAGACACACAGACAGTGACAAGCTTGGCAAAGATTCACAAAAATCCCATTTCACAATAAACTCCAGAAACTGCAATGCTGTCCATTTCTTTGCCTCTTCAACGCTGATTTTGGCAGCTTCCAAATGCCTCCGAAGTCGTCCAATTTCCACACTGATATCTTCATCAGAGAATTCATCGAAAATCTGAGTCAAATTTGGAATATACTTCCGAAGTTCTTCTTCTGTTGCAACAACCAAAGTGTTTGGCTGAATAACAGCGAAGATTAACAGAATTTGATCCATTGCCTTAGACGGATCTCCAATTCTTGATGAAAGCGATCAAGACATTCAAACATAGCCCTTTTTACTTCCTCTGGCAAAGTGAGACCAGCATCCTTTGCCATCTCTCCTGGCATCCTTTTTCGGAGCTTTACTCTCCCTCTTCTCTCCATAGAAATGTCCATTTCCTCACACTTTGTAGTTGCATAATGAATGGCCCTCTCCACAATTTCATTGCGCTGATCTTCAAGAAACAGTTTTAGAGCTTGCAGCTTCACAATGCACTTTTCAAGGCTGATTCCAACTGTTTGCAAATACTTTTGTGTGAGATTAATTTCTTCCAGGACTTCACACCAGAAAGAAAGGTAGCTCAAAAAAGTGAAATCGCATACAGCAGACAGCAAAATCTGAGCTGATCCTCTTGTGTCCACATTTTCTTTGGGATCGCACAGTACTTCAAGGGTTGAGGTCAGCTTTTCAAAATTTGCCTTCACTGGTTTCACAGCGTCATAATGAGCACTCCATCTTGTCTGGGAAAGTCCAGTAAATAAAGAAGTAAAAAAAAATATTACAGCAGAAAAGTTTCAAACAAGCGGTTCTCAAACTTTTTCCAACCAGATACCCATTGAGTTATCAGATTATCAACCCAGACAAGCAGAGATAATTAATTATCATTATTATTATCATTATTAATTATCATTAATTATCATTTATAAACACTTAAACATCACTACGATACCACATTGTCAAAAATTACTGAACACTGGTATGAGTACCATGATATTGTTATAAACACCAGCACTTTATGCTTTATCATAATTATTTATAATCATATTTATATCATAATTATCATAATGCGCCTCTGTGATGTAGTGGTCAGCGTCGCTGACTACGAATCCATCGGCCCCGGGTTCGAGACCCGACGGCAGCCGGCGCGCAGCAAAACCCAGCTGTTCATACTTCCACACAATAAAGAAAGTGGTTGGCATCTAGTGGTTAAGACGCTGGGCTGCTGATGGGGCGTGGTTCGGATTCCACGTTAAACTGTAGGTCTAAGGTGGAGTGAAAAGCTTGACCTTCATCAGAATGAACAATTCGGGCGGAAGCTAACCAAAGGTTATTTAATGAAACGTACCTCATGTATGTGGAGTCACAGTGTCAAGTGAACAAGACTTGGAATGCTAGTTGCAGCCAGCTGGCTATACTCAACAAACTGATGACTAAAACGTCAACAAACGTTCGCCTTTCGATGTAATTTTGGCATAGTGACAAGGAGCACCATCATGTTGATAGACGACGGGGATAGGATTGTTATACCGTCGTCTATCAACATCATGGTGCTCCTTGTCACTATGCCAAAATTTTTCAGGTTATCTAAATGGACGTTTTCCAAATCGCTGGATCGGACGCGGAAGCAACAGACCTTGGCCAGCGAGATCACCAGATTTAACCCCTTTAGATTTCTTTGCATGGGGCTTTATCAATCGCACGTCTATCAGACGAAGATTACGAGTCTTGAAAACTTACGTACACGTATACGAACTGCTGCAGATAACATAACCCCGCAAATGCTCCAGAATGTGTTTAGAAATGCTGCGGAACGATTTGAGCTGTGCAGGGATACTGATGGGCGTCACGTCGAATCCTACTCTTAATAATTTAATAAATGTTACCACTTTATCATTTTATGATTGAATTCCATATAATTTCCAAGTGTTTCACAAAAATAGATCCTGACTTTATGTACACCCTATATATATATATATATATATATATATATACAGGGTGTCCCATAAGTCTGAAACCATAGGGTAGAATAAGTAATTCATGTTTTTCCGTTTATGCAAGTGCCCATGATGTCTTTGAGTAAGGAAGAACGTATCCAGGTAATTCTGCTCGTAGGAAATCGGAGTCAGAGGGAGGTCGCTGAGGAATTTAACAGATTGCATCCGGACCGCGCGCTGATAACACACAGCTGTGTCGGCAAACTTGTAGCAAAGTTCAGGGAAACGGGATCCATAGGAGATAAACCACGCAGTGGATCTCCGAGTACATCCACCGACGATGACACAGCCGCTACCATCCTCGCTCATTTCACAAACAGTCCCCAAAATTCTCTTCGGCGTTTTTATTGCCGTTTTTATCATTTTGCCCTATGGTTCCAGACTTATGGGACACCTGTATGAGCAATCCAAGAAGAAAGCATCCCATAATAATGTTATAATAATGTTTCAGACCAACAAAGACCCTAGGATCCACTCATGGCTGGTCTACCTAACTGTGTTCGTAATTGTGTATTGTGCATGTCCTCCGTGGTGGCGGAGAGGACCAACAATTTTACGTGGGTTCCGAACCACAAAGCCTTAATTTTACTACGTTAAACTATACCCAATCTATCAACATATGCGTAACATTTCAAACTGAAGTGTTACCATTGGTTGAAGATCCATTGCCAGTAATAAATTGGTGTAAGGGAAAAAATCTTATTAAAAAAGTGATGCTGTGTGCTAAGTGCGATCAAGCAATGACCTGGACAAAGTTTTTGAGGAATGTTGATGTTAAAATCCTTTAATTTGGATTGAGATCGAACTGGGGTGCTATGTCTTGGATTGGGGTCTAACTGGGGTGCTTTTTCTTGGATTGGGGATTTTGGGGTGCTTATTCTTGGATTGCTCCAAAAGTTGGAACACTTTAAACATTTGAATTGACTTACTGAAATGTCTAACAAAATTTTTAATTACTGCGAAATGTCTAATGCATTAGACATTTCAAACTTCACAAAACTGGGGAAATGAAACGTCTAACGAAACGTCTACTTCTATTTAGAATGTGCTTTAGGGAGAAAACACAAAGTTGCGGTGCAGCTTGCTCCTCAAGAATTATGCACCAGGCCTTATAATAACTGGAAATGTCTGCAATACAAACTACCGGAAATTGCAATAATTTGAATACGGATATGAATGTTCTTTTGACTTGCCTAACACAAAGCATTGTTGTTTTCAGTTGTGATGAACCACGTACGAAAGCTTCGTACTTTGACCCCTATTTGCTTGGTAATGCTGCTGCGAGCTGTTCGTACCCTGAAATGGGTGTATGGGCGGAATAGTGCTCTATGTAAAAAGATGTTTAACTCTTCATACTTCCTCTTAAACTATGAATGTAGCGATGATTTTATATATATATATACACAGTGTGTGTGTGTGTGTGTGTGTGTGTGTGTGTGTGTGTGTTGTAACCCAAACAGCATGATAAATTATTTGAATTTTCTAGTACCGATCGCACTCAATGTTTCTTGAACACCGTTGAGACATCATTTAACTAAAACCAAAACCAGAAGAATTGGACTTCTTGTGTCCAGCTAATCACTATTTTACAGACAACCAGTTAGTTGGTGATCATTTACAAAAGCCATGTTCGTTCTCTGATTGAGCATTGCTCTTACCTAAGGTCAGGTTGTGCTGAAGTTGCACTCGAACATCTTGAAATGATCCAAAGGAGCAATCAAAACAATCAACACGGGAACTATCGGATGTAGACTTTCACCCTTAGATTTACAATATTTCCAACGAAATATTTCGTCCCTCTCAGTTATCTACAGACATCACTCACCACTGTTCTTAAGAGCGCCAGTTCTTAATACCGCTCATTCGTAGCTTTTTAAGATCCACAGAAAGCTCTGGCAGCGATCATGCCTTTAGCGTTCAAATATCACAATTCAGAAGTTATAATTCTAATATTCATTCATACCCTAAACCGCTGCCATCTGGAGCCCACTTCCGGAGAGTATTCTTACAGTAGAGTTTAATGTTTAAAGTATATAAATACTTTTCTTCTATAGACGAAGGATACCCAAAGCAAATTCATTTATCCTTCGTTTGATGAGCTGCAAAAGAATAAAGTCGGAGGTAAATCTTTAACTGAGCTTTCCACTGAAACATCAATATTAATATTTCATACCACAGACTATTAACTGGAAGTAATTTTTTTAATATTGACTCACACTTCGTACCAAATATTTTTATTCTGTAAGAATTATTTAACGTATGAATCCAATTGACAATATTAAGTGAAATTAGGGATCTGTAATAATTAAGTCTGTAAATCATTGTAAATCGTATAATAATAAATATTTAAAATATTGCAGTCTGCGCAAGTGGCATTGTTTTGTCAACTGCTTTGGCACAGCTCGAATAATAAGGTATAGGCAGAGTCATTTTTTACTCCCATTTATATAACGAGGAAACTTAGGTTTCATTGATCCTTAAACGAACAATATCGGGTTTAGAAAAAGAAATAATACACCTCTTTATTATTAGTTAAAGCGTGGATTAAATTACGCAAGAAGTTCCTAGATCTAAATATGACGCTTCGTCTCTTTTTTCCTATTGGTGGAAATCTTACTTAAACTCCGCCCACTCGAGTTGGAAAAACTAAAGGTGATATCCTATTCTAGGACGCTGCCCCCTGGTATCGTACAATGGTATTATCAACTTTATAGATGCAAGTGCTATTTCTCTCAATTCTGTAACTACAGTGGTTATTCTCTCTCTCTCTCTCTCTCTCTCTCTCTCTCTCTCTCTCTCTCTCATGGAAAGGTAAAATAAAATGAAAAGGCCAAAGCCCCAAAATTTTGTCCTTCATTAAGAAGAATGAAACATGTAAGATACTCTATTTTTCTGTAAAGTCATCCATTTGTTTCTCACCATATATATATATATATATATATATATATATATATATATATAGGAGAGAGGAGAGAGAGAGAGAGAGAGAGAGAGAGAGAGCGTACTTTCATAAAACAAGGAAAAAAACCAGGTGGGATAATCAACAGGTTCCCAGAGACAACGCAAGTTTTTTTTTCGTTTTATTACAGCTTCCCAAATTTTCAAAACAAATATAGACCCACGGAAGCAAATGTGTAAATGCGGTGTGTGTGTATATATATATATATATATATATATATATATATTATATATATATATATATATAAGCAAATGATTATCAACTAACGTAATTTAAGTGAAATTAATTTATTATTATTATTATTATTATATTATTATTATTAATCCATGCTATGTACTGATAGTAGTAACTGTTACTGCTTGTTAATATTATTTTTATATTATTTTTATGAAATTCCTGCTTCGGAATTCAATATTTCCTTTGAAATGAAATATAGTAATTAATCTCAATTATTTTCAAACATGAAACTTTGGCGCTTTCTTTTTTCAATTTCTTTTCGATGTATGAACTCTTTTTCAGTATTATAGTGAAGTTACGTTATCTCTCGTTTATCTTTCCTTAAGATCCTTATCCTTTTCTTATCTTTTCCTTATCTATGCTTAAAGCCAAAATCTCGTTAATTTTGTGTTTCAGTAAAATCGATATATTTCTTGTCATGGCCCAGTTGCGCAATACGACTTCCCGATAGAGCCACCGGGTTAAGCGACGTTGAGTTTGTTAATTTGTTGGATGGATGATCTGACTTCCTCCTCTCTGCGTTCAGATGTTGTAGCGTCCCGTGGTTCAAGTACCGCGTAAAGCTGTAGGTCCCTTCCGTCACGTGATGTTTGCCATTACGAAGGAGGTTAAATACCAACAGACATTATCATTATTGCGATACGAATGTGCGTGACGTCAAAGAATATTACAGTTTGGAAATTTACATGATTTAATTAAAGCCTTCAGATATCCGTTGGTGCACGTTCGTGAGACCTTAATATTTACTTTAAGCTCACGAGCCACTTAGTTTTTGAGGGCAGCTTCACAAATTTGGTCTCACTAGTTTGGAGTGTGAATTTCAAAATTTTGGTGACTGTAGTATTTTCATAAATTTATGGTATCACTGGCTTTTAGTAGATTTCACAAACGAATATGAAATTTTGTAAAAGCGCAGTTTGACTAGTAGATAAAGGTAGGCTTTAATTTATTTTTGTCATTAATCTTTCTTTATGATGTACTTTGCTGTAATGTATTCTTATGTCACAAATATTTCAATGTCACGTTTGCTG
Source organism: Bathynomus jamesi (assembly GCA_023014485.1). Taxonomy (NCBI): domain Eukaryota; kingdom Metazoa; phylum Arthropoda; class Malacostraca; order Isopoda; family Cirolanidae; genus Bathynomus; species Bathynomus jamesi. Next base: position 223,244 of record JAJOZX010004671.1, read on the forward strand.
ATGCCACATTCTTTTGATGTTCCAATTATTCTGATACCATGTCACTGTGACATGGTATCAGAATATTTGTAACATCAAAAGAATGTGGCATCAGCAAACGTGACATTAAAATATTTGTGACATAAGAATACATTACAGCAAAGTACATCATAAAGAAAGATTGATGACATAAATAAAGTCTGAAAAAAAGTCTGACATTTGCGACATATGTGACACTGTCACATATGTCAGACTTTTTTTTGTCACGAGTATTTTGATTTCACTTGTTGTGATGTCACAAACATTTTTCGATGTCACGTTCTTGTGTCAAGTGTTTTTTATGTCATGTCGCGTGTTCTGATCTCACAATTTTTTTCATATTTGATGTCATTTTTTTCACATATTTTTTGTCACGGGTTCTGATGTCACCAATCTTTGGAACTTTTGATGTCACCTACTCTAATACCAAATATTTTTATCAAGTTATGATGTAACAATCATATTTTTTTATTTCACTTGTTCTGATGTCACAGTTTTGTCACATTTTCGTTTCTTTTTTATGTCGCGCGTTCTGATGGCAAATATGTTTGATGCTGCGTGCTCTGATGTCACATTTCTTTGTCATATTTTTTGTCACTTCTTCTGATATTATTTTTTTCATATTTTTTATGTCGTTTGTTCTGATGTCAGATTTTGGCACTTTATCAGTGCCACGTGTTCTGATGTCAAGTTTTTGTCATATTTTGGTGTTATGTGCTCTGTCACAAATATTTTAATGTCACGTGTTCTGTCAAATATTTTCGTCACGCGTTCTGTTATGATGTCGCAGATATTGTTATGTCATGTGTTCAGAAAGAGGCAATTATTTCTACCTAATGTAGGCCTACACTAATTTATTCTCATGAAAAATTTATTGCAGTTGGTCTCTTTCCACATTCCAAACCGCTATATTAGCTCTCCATTCATATTCCTTTGTAAAGAAATATATATTTTTTTATAGGTTGCCGTTTTCTTCAACGCCTCCCTCGAGAGAGCACTTCTTCGGGACTTCGTTCTTGGTTCCATTCTTTGTCAGGAGACAATCTTATTTCGTAGCAATATCGCTCATCCGCGTCGAAGCTCAAATCTTGTGCCTGAACTCGAAGAGACTAAAATCTAATATCTTAATATGTTACCAAGTAACATTACAACAATAGCTTCCATTTTATTCACTGTTATGTATAGTTCTGGAAATAAATTCGTCAAATTTTTTTAAAAGAAATGAATCACACACCCAATCAGAATTAATGGCGTCCTCAGACAAACTCCTACCTTCAATCGTTGGGCATTCATTCAGTGATCACGTCTGGCATTAGGCATCATATATTCAGTATAGAGAGTGTCTCAGAAGTCCTGCCCTATGATATACAGCATGATATTAGCCTTGGGGGGCAGGACTTCTGGGACACACTGTATATGCACTATACTATACCATCAAATATAGTGAATTTATATCATAACGGAAGATAAATAAATTAACACGTGTAATTCCCACATATCAAAGCTTAACATTAACATTCAGAATGTAGAAGGTAAATTTTTCCAACCTCTTTCGTCAAATGAGGTTATTTAGGGTTGGTATGGTTTTAAATTAGGTAAGGTTTCATTTGGTTATGTTACGTTATGTTACGTTTTTAAGTTAGGTCAGGTCACACTAAATTAAGTTTCGATAATTTAGTCTTTTGGCAATCTGGCCATGTGATCTTTTTCAAACTTCGAAAGTTTATTCCTTTCTCTTTCAACGAGACAATTCACACACAAAATTAGATCAGGAAAGAAGACGCTCCAACATACTAAACAAATTGTAGTACTAAAGTCCGTAGATTTAACCACATATATATATGCAGTATATAGCTACAGTATACAGTATGAGGCGTATCGCGGCACAATAGCGAATGAACCAAAACAAAGTTTTGAGGAAAACAGCTTTAAAGTTTGTGGAAGTTTAAATACTCATAACTTTGTTAAAATAGATGTAATTCGATGTTGTTTTTTTTAATTTTTAAGTAATTTTATGAACTTTGAATGAGTGAATGATTAAATGATAAAACAGAAGGGTTTAAAGTTAAAGAAAACAGAATTTTCGTCCGTTGGTTGATTCGTCATTGTGCCGCACGACGCGACGCCTCATATATATACACAGGGTGTCTCAGAAGTCGCGCACCATAGGCTTTATTTAGATTTACGAGGTTTACGAGTCGAAATGGTTTATAAGTGATGTTTAATTACAATATATGTTCGATAATGTTCAAATAATAAAATTAATAGTACGTACGCGTACAGGTAATCAAAATACTATCTTAAAATGGTGCGCGACTTCTAAGTCTATTGATTAGGTTGCGGGGTTGTACACCTGGGTGTTAATAAATTAAATGGCTCCCCCAATTACTGTCAGTTCAATTATTTGGTCAATAAAACTATAGTAAAGAACGTAGCCATGAAAATCTTGAGCTTCACATTGTGTCAAGATTTGTGAAGCTTAAGATTTTCATGGCTACGTTCATTTCTATAGTTTTATTGACCAAATAATTGAACACCCAGTAATTGCGGGGCCGCAGGGCCCCCAATTACAGAGGGATAAGACGAAAAATAAAAACGATTTGAATAATTAAAATTTAATACAATCAGCCCACCCCAAGCAAGTGCTGGGCATAACAGCTAGTGTATATACAAATATGGAAAGAAAACACAAACTACTGGTGCATCTTGCTTCTGACGAATCATGCACCGAGATTGATGATAAGTGGGAGTGTCTGTAATTCGGACTGACGAAACTAGCATACAAGATGAATATGAATTTGGTCATTCTTTGGACTGTGATAACACGGAACATTGTTGGTTTCAGTGGTGATGAGCTATGTATGGAAACCTTGTTAATACATTGATCCCCTTTTTTCTTGACAATGCTGCTTCGAGCTGCTCGTACCCTAAAAATGGCTTATGAGCGGAATGATGCTGCGTGTGGAAATGCTAAACTTTTCACCTCACTTCCATTTAAGCTATATTACGGTAACATTTATGTACCACCCCCCAAAAAAAAAATTAATTGTTATGACCAGTGATTTACATAATGGTCTTAGTAGTGAATGTAACCAGTCTGAACTAGGCAAATTATTTTGCCTAATTGTTTGCATTTACTAATATTAATAAGCATTTCATATTCAAAAAAAATTATAATTTGTGGGGACCCCTAAAGTGTGGAGGCCCTGAGGCAGCTGCCTCATTTGCCTCATAGTAAATCCGGCTATGTATATCTTTGACGTAAGCTACCAGACCATCCCATCACAGACACTGAATATCCTCACAACGCGGAAAAGAGTAAAACGAACCCATGCGACTTCACTGTTATTACAACCTCAACGAACCTGAGTTGTATGGAGACCATACATCGTATTTAATCCTGGACTCACAACACCAAAGAATATATAGAGAGTTGACAAAAATAAATAGACACATTTGGGTTTGTTTTAGTTTATTTTCATAGTTTTTGATTTGATAATAAAAGTAAATAAATAATAACAGATTTATTAAATCAGTAGAGTTAAAATGGTGTTGTTTTCCCTTTTCCATTATGTAAAGGTGACACACGTTCTAGTATTCCATTGATGAGCTTTGCCATTTGTTTTTGAGGACAATCATCGTGGTGTTTATTTACTTTAGTCAAACCTCTGTGTGTGTGTGTATATATAATATATATATAATATAATATATATATATATATATATAATATATATATATATATATTGTAAATAAAAAATCATATACTAAAATTAGATACATAATAGAATAAACACATGAAAATGGAAACCGAAAAATGGAAACATTTCCTGTACAAAATCTCTTTTTCAGCTTCGTTTTCGGTCGAGGACAAAATATGGAAATTTCGTTTCCTCTTCTTAGATTTCCTCTCGGAGACGTAAATCTAGGATTTTACCCTCTTTTTACCTATTCTCCACTTCCCCTTTTATCCCTCTTTATAGAAATATACACTCTGCATATATATATATATAATATATATATATATATATATATATATATGTTAAACACAGACCGTGCATGGAACAAGGAACTCTTCTGGGAAAATTAAATCCACTATAGTCCGAATAAGTAATGGTAAATGCCAATACCATAGTTTTTCTTTTTCATGATTTTAGCCCGACGTGGGCAACGGGTCTCTCGCAAAGAGATCCCATAAATATAGCTTCCCTCACCAGCTATCTGCAAAGCAGACAGGATCCAGCTTTGGGACATGGATCTAGGATCTAGGGGAAACCCTAGATCCATGTCCCAAAGCTGGATCCTGTCTGCTTTGCAGATAGCTGGTGAGGGAAGCTATATTTATGGGATCTCTTTGCGAGAGACCCGTTGCCCACGTCGGGCTAAAATCATGAAAAAGAAAAACTATGGTATTTGGCATTTACCATTACTTATTCGGACTATAGTGGATTTAATTTTCCCAGAAGAGTTCCTTGTTCCATGCACGGTCTGTGTTTAACATATAATTGTCTCAGGGAACCATTCTGAATTTGTGTATATTAAACGGACGTGTTATGTGCCTTGAAAAGTGGACGCTCAATGTCCCGGTTGAGGTTTAAGTTTTGGTTTTTTTTTTTTTGGCTAAAAATACAATAGTTACCCCCTTTTTCTTTGATTTATTCCACCCGACGTGAATGCAACGAGTCTTTTACTTATATAGAGGTTCTGAAGGTAGGGATCTAGGCTTGCTTTAAACCCTAGATCCATGTCCCAAAGCTGGATCCTGTCTGCTTTGCAGATAGCTGGTGAGGGAAGCTATATTTATGGGATCTCTTTGCGAGAGACCCGTTGCCCACGTCGGGCTAAAATCATGAAAAAGAAAAACTATGGTATTTGGCATTTACCATTACTTATTCGGACTATAGTGGATTTAATTTCCCAGAAGAGTTCCTTGTTCCATGCACGGTCTGTGTTTAACATATAATTGTCTCAGGGAACCATTCTGAATTTGTGTATATATATATATATATATATATATATTACTTATTTATTTATTTATTTATTGAAAAAGGTAAATAGATTTGTCCTGGACAGACTAATAATGAGATATCATTATATACAAGAAAGGTAAAATTTTCGGTCCCCGTTCGTACAAACGCAGAAGGTAAAGTCACAGTAAGAAAAGTGGTTTATTCATAAAACGTGGCATTCATGAAAGATCGGTGACAAACTGTTTGAATTCATCATAAATTAAAGAAATCCAAAATTTTCTTTTATGCTTGCAAGAATAAAATACATTTTGTTAACCTTTTTAAACATTTGGTTAAAATTAATTATAATTTCTATGTTTGCAAGAATTTTTTTTGGTTTCCCAATAACGGATCGTGTGTACATAATCAATTATGTCAGTAAATGTATATCTGATACAGTTCAAAATTATTTATATTTAAACAATATAGATAGCAGGGTATACTTAGGACCAAATGGCAGTCTGATCTTTTAGATCAGCGGTTCTCAAACTTTTTCTTCTTTTGTACCTCTTGAATTCTTTCACGGGATTTTCTGGATTTTCGAGAGAGATAGACGATTTTTGCTTTCTTTACGACCGTGTGACTCGTGAATCGTATATAAAATTAAAAGGGTTATATTTTCAGGACCCCTTCGCGTACCCGCTAATATTCCCTCGCGTACCCCTAGGGGTACGCCGTACCCCAGTTTGAGAACCACTGCTTTAGATAAACAGTCCAGCATTCTACCGCTACACTACCTACACTGACGGGTTACCATGACGATAACCATGAGGATTATCTCATACATTACATAAAGAGAAACTCGCTGTTCCAGCAACCAAAATATGGTTAACTGTTTGATAATCAATCTTAATGGTTAATCGATCTATGTATGGTATGTTTGCACTAACCGTTTGTGTTCTCAGAAAAATAAGCATGGTCAATTTAATAATCACATGGTTGAATTAACCGTTTGTTGGTTGAGAAATAGTTAACCGTAGATTCTGGTTGTTTTAACAAAGTATTTTTCACTTAAATATTACCATTGTATGCTGAGCTTTTATAGCGCAATCTTACTTTATGTCTACGAAATGAGCGCGAATAATTTCCCGCAGCCTTCAAAGATAAAAAATATTTTTGGGATGAAATTACTGACAGAGTGGAATTATAGTGTCTTCGTAATTCGGATAGTTACACTAGTTTACAGTTGCACTAGTTTACAATCAGAATGATGATGTAATACACGAGACCTTTGTTTCGCATTGTATTACATTTTAGTTAAAAACAAATGTAATAATATTTGAGTAAAGAGCCTTCAATAATCTTTTTATCAAAGTCTCTTAAGTTGTATAACTTTAATATACTATATAAGCCTCCTAAAGAAAGAATGCTAGCATTGTATTTCACAGAATATTATTATTAATAAAACGAATAATTAAACCAACTAAATTATTCTCACGTTACGGTTTTTTTGCACGAGAAATAAAATCAAGACAAACGTGTTAAATCAAACTCACAAATAAGAAAGATAAAAAAAACTTTCGCAAAAATGTTTGCTGCTATAAAACATGTTTACGAAAGATTATCTCTCTTCTCTCGCGGAGGATAACATCTGATTTCATATGCAGACATAGTTCTGAGAGGCTAAACTCGCCTGAACTTGAATAGTAAATGGGGTTAAATTACTATTTGAAATTGTATGCAAATAAATACTTTTATACAAGTGCCTTAAATTAATCTTTTGTTTTAATTCCTGGGTTTTTTCTGTTTTTAGGTAAGTGCCATATATACTGCATCAACTTTGGCATATGGTGCGCCATATACCATATAAGTGCCATATATACTGCGTCATCAACGATGTTTTTATACTTGATTCTACTGAACCAAAGTAAGTAGGTTATTACTGTTCTTGTACCTTCTTTCCACGAATATTAACCCTTTACCGCCGAAAGGTACGAATTGGTAACGTTTCAAATATAAGCATTCACAACGAAAAATTCCGGTGATAAAGGGTTAAATGTGATTAATTCTATGTAAAAAACGTATGTCCTGTAGGTTACTGATAAAGTTTTTAACCTCCTGGGACCTAACTACGTACGCCGTACGCTCTTAATTTTGACGTCTGCATATGAATGGGCGTAAAAGAAACACCTTATGTCGGACATACAGTACGTTCCGCCGGCACATGCAGTGCCGAAAGAGTTAAGTTTTTCTATTAATTTACATTTTAATTCAACATGTTCAGCAAACAAACACCGTGAAAGTTTTCATATTTGGCCCCAAACTGCCGTCTGTGCGATATACATATTGCTCCAGGCCCCCGTCAAGAAAGTGTTAAATAATGTTAATTGTACGAGTATGATACATGTTGGGTGAATATGTGTCCGCTTTATTAATCATATGTTAATTTTTCAAGGATACTGTTTTACTGTATAATTGTTTTTGTTACTCTTTGATGCAGGAATAATTTTAAAAGATTAATATCTAGCATGCACGTACGATATAAGGTAGCCAAGAAAGACGTATACACACTTTCTTACGATACCATTCAAAAGACTTATTTTCTTTTAGAGTTCAGACCTTCGTATGATAATGTAGGAGTATGTATAATACATACATGCTTTCTGAGAAACTTTTTATATACATGCACGGTCTGTGTGTAACATATATATATATATATATTATATACTTATTTTAGGTATACTTACTTACTTTAGATGTACTTTAGGTGAGTTTGAACGACGGTTCAGGATCGACCTGCGGTCGACCACTCTGCAGCATCCCGCCTCATTTGCGGGATTATATATATATGAGGAGATTGCAGACACCAATCGAGGGGGGGGGCGTTAGACAGGAGTGCTGGAACTCCCGTTTCTCCTGTTACTGTCCTCCTTAGCTGATCTTTTTCCGTGTCTTATCTATCCCGTGAGCAGTCCAGCATGCTCACAAACACACGCTTTTCCCTCTATTCCTCACTACACACGCATGTACCTCACACACTACACAATCTTTTCGAAATTAAAAACACCAACAAAAATATCTTGATTTTGGTTCTCTTCTTCCTTTATAGGAAGGGGGCGGTTTATAGGAAGGGGGCGGTTTTGCAGGCATTCGCCTTTGGCCCTTTCTTCCTGCATAAAAAAATATATATATATAATTTGTAACAAAGTGAAAAAGCCTTTGCGCTCTCGCAATATTTTATCATATTGCTGTGGATTCTGTAAAAACTCAGTCTGTATCATTTTATGAACTATTTCTATACTGCAATATTCCGCTCCAATATTGCAAAGCAAAAAATTATTTTTTCATATATTATATATATATATATATATATATATATATATATATATATATATATATATATATAGATATATATATATATATAGTATATACTCGTATAACAAAAATTATATATATATATACACACACGGGTGTGTGTATAACACAAACGGGAAACCATTTTTATTCAGAAAGACCCCATTTCATAAGGTATACATGGCATTGCATTACAGAATGTTCGCATTAGCGTTTGATGTTTTCATTTTAGTGGGAAGTAACATTCTTATCAGAATATGCCGCTGGGAAGCATGAATGAAAGCTTTCCAGCCAAAAATCTTTTGAGAATCATTTCATGTTTTACAAAAGAAAATAAGAAAATAATTGAAATAATGGAAAATAACGTAAAGTTGCATTTAATTAATTTTGTTATTACGAATGGAAATTGAGATAATCTTAGAAATAATAGAAAAAATAAATGGTAAATAATATGGTAAACAATATATATATATATATATATATATATATATATATATATATATTGAGATATCAGTACTACTATAATTGATTTCCATTATTACAAATGAAAAATGAGCTTATCTTAAAAACAGAAATACAGAGAAATTAGGCACGTTTATAAGGAAAATGTAATGGAATATAATAGAAATATAATACAGGGTGTTCGGAAAGTCACTGTGCACTTATATTTATCTTGCTGCTGCGCTAACTCCGCAATGATTTTGACGGACTCTGCAGCATAGAGTCAGAAATATCCAACAGCTTCTCCTCGGATAGTTTTGATGGTCTCCCACTACGTTCGGCGTCTTGCACTGAACCTGTTTCACGGAATTTGTCGATAAGTTTACAAACTGTATTGCGATGTGGAAGAGATGTACCTGGGAATTTATCAGTAAACTGCTGCCGCACTAAATCTGTGTATCGACCACCTTCTCGAAACACGTATTCGACAAGAAAGAC
>JAJOZX010004671.1:237500-385339 GCA_023014485.1 Bathynomus jamesi
AGTTTCAGAAATTTTGTACACAAGTAGTTACATACCTTTTTTACAAGTTTTTATTTTTCTACATAGTCTCCATCCTTTTCTACGGTTTTCCTCCACCTCGAAACAAGGGCCTTTATTCCTTGCTGCTAAAAGTCCGCTGGGTTCATCTCGAGCCACCTCTAAACCTCCTCAACAACTTCATCATCACTCTGAAACTTTCTTCCACGAATACCATCCTTCATTGGCCCAAACAAATGGAAGTCTAAGGTGCCAGATCCGGGCTGTATGGAGGATGGAGTAACACAGTCAAGCGCATTTTTGTGATGGCCTCTCTTGTTGCAAATTGTTGTGTGGTCTTGCGTTATCGTGCAAAAGAAAGATGTCTTCCAGTTTTCTCTCCGGTCGAACTCGCTTTATACGTCTCTGAAGTCTCTGTAGGGTAGCAATATGCCTCTGAGTTGATTGTTTGTTCTTCCTTCATAATATCCACCAGAATCACCCCTTTCGTGTCCCAGAAGATGGTGGCCATAATCTTTCTCGCAGAGGGAGCCATTTTGAACTTTTTCTTGCGTGGGGAGTCTGCGTGATGCCACTCCATAGATTGGCGTTTTGTTTCAAGTTCAAAATGACGGGATGAGACCCAAGTCTCATCCCCAGTCACAATTCGTGAAAGGAAGTCATCCCCTTCTGTCTCGTATCGAACCAATGACTCTGAAGCAATTTCTTTTCTTTGGGCTTTGTGATCTTCAGTCAGTTCGCGAGGAACAAACCGTGAACACTCGTTTGAGTATCCCAATTGCTGAATTATCGTATTCACACTTCCTTCACTAATTCCTAGCTCCAGTGATAGCTCCTTGTATGTGATGCGCCGATTTGATCGAATGATGCTGTTAGCACGTTGCACAGTGTGAGATGTCACAGCCGATGCCGGGCGACCACTGCGTGGCTTATCATTGAAACTGGCTTTCCCTCTCTCCGATGATCTCACAAGTTTAGACCAGCATCCAACTGTGCTTCGATCAACAACAGCATCTCCGTAAACGTTTTGTAGACATTTGTGAATATTTCCAACTGTTTCCTTATCTGCGGTTAAGAACTCGATGACAACTCTGTTTACGACGCACATCACTGTCAGACGCCATTTTCGAAACTGCGTTAACCATCGGTTTTATACAAGGAGGTGAGGTTCACGCTGGAAAAATCCGGTTATATGAAGCGCAGAAAGTTCAAACTTACGGCCCAAAAGACATTTCAGCCCCATGGCCTATTATTTAGCTAAGAAAAAAGGGTGGGGCGAAATATCTCGAGGCCCCTAGTACATTAGGCAATCTAATACGTACATCAGAAAGCCAAATTACACTCTAGAGTCTAGAATATGCAATTAGATCCTTATCCTCAACAGGACCTAGTCTCTGGGAACACCCTCGATCAGGAGAAAAACACAGTCTAAAACGTTAATAACTTTCTACAGAAAACTGAAAGATAAATTTATCAAATCATACAAACCAAAGCACTGTATCCCTTCCTTCTTTCCATAATAATAAATTAAGCTATATTCCTATAGAGATAAACAAAAATAATAAAAATAATAATTGATAAGATAAAAGTAAATGTATGTAAGTTTAGCTTAGTATCTAAAGCTATCAAGTTACTCATTTAGCGAGATATTTAATACTGAATTATTTCAATATTTAATATTTAGTTTCTTATATCCAACAAATAAGGTGTAATCTTAGTTCAGTTTCTATATGTATATATAAACTTATGCCTAAAACTTACTACGGACAGTCTCCAACTACAATCTCTCTATCTGTTTCTATATTTATAAAATTAATGTAAATGTCTAACAAGAGTTATCAAATAACTACATTCTGTCAATAAAGCAAACTTTGCCTGCAAATGGCAGTTCTATGCAATGCATGTATTGGAAGCCATTACTTTCCTATTTATATTTATGTATACTGGTGCATATATATATATATATATATATATATATATATATATATATATATATATATATATATATATACACCTCGGTCGTGTAGTGGTTAGCATTGCCGACTACGATTCCACCGGCCCCAGGTTCGATGTCCGGTGACGGCACTCGGCGCGCAGCAAACCCAGTTGTTCATCTTTCCATACATAAAAAAAATTGGTTGTTAAATAAGTGGGTACCCTGAGTAGCCTAGTGGTTAAGATGTTGGGCTGCTGATCGGGAGGTCGTGAGATCGAGTCCGAATGAGGACTTTGTAATTTCTGACCACTCGTGATGGGTCGTGGTTTGGATTCCACGTTAAGCTGAAGGTCTAAGGTGGAGGATGAAAAATTTGGACGGAGCAGAAACCAAGGTTAACCAGCCAACCAAGGTATATACATACCCTAGCCATAATAGAATAAACAACCAAATTTTGTGACATTAACCTATTTACATCCTTTTGAATGTAAGGGAAAGAGGAAACGTTGTTCAAAACCTTTATTAGTATTTTGTGGAGTTGCCAACAGCTTTTTTCAATGAAAGAACTCGATTCAGAATACTTTTGATTTGATTATCAACTTATCACTCTCCACCTGATTCATTTTTTCTCACTCATTCTGGATGTTTGTAAGTAAATCTGCTTTTGTAGCTGGTTTCTGTGGCAGTTTCTTCAATGATCTTTCAAATACTATGCTATGGGGGTAAGTACTACGCTATAGAGGAGGCTTGGTCAACATACGGCCCGCGGGCCAAAGTCCGCCAGCCAAAGATTTATATCGCACCCGGCTACCGGATACTGAAAATTCATTATCTAATGTCATATTTTATTTCGATAAAATTTAATTTTAAAATAAAATTTTATCTAAAATTTGCACACTGGCCCTCGGTGTGGGTCATTAATTGAAATATGGCCCTCCATGAAAAAAGGTTGGACCACCATGCTATAGACGTAACAGACGTAACGCGAAATTTTTTTTTCAACAATTGATGTCTTTGTGCCACCTCAGGTGTTGATTGACGAGGATTCATTTCGACGTCTCTTTTGAAAGCCCTGAAGGTCCTCTGGGTTGATTTTATTCGTTGTCCAGTCGTGGTTTTACCACTCGTATTAAACTAATATATATATATATATATATATATATATATATATAGACAAATGCCTAAAAGTTCCAAGCATTTCTTGCAATGCCTGACCCTTAATCATTTCGTGAAGGTTAGATTGGGTTAAATTAGGTTGGCTACGTTAGTAATGCGTAATACCTGTGACTACGTGAAATGAATGGTTTCACACATCGACTGTAAAACACACACACACACACACACACACACACACACACACACACACACACATGACACACACATATATATATGAGCCAGTAAATATAATTTTCTCTTCCTGTTCTGAAATGTTAACTGTTGCTTGTCGCATTTGGAAAAACAACATTGTCATGATATTTAGAACTTTTACATTCGAGGAAGGTAACAACAGTCATTATAAATGCAAAATGTAACGTAGAGAACGTCTCTAATGAGTGTTAATTAGTATGTAAATTACATTACATACTTAATTATCTGTTCTTCCATTAGCTTCACGGTTTCTCTCTTTGACTATGAATATATTCGCTTGTCAAAAATTCATCAATCTTACACAAGTCAAGAATTTTATAGCCGTATTCGTTTACGTGTGTACGATAACTGTATTAATATACTTTTAATTTATATATATATATAAACCATTATGAAAGATATACAAATAACTACTGGGGATATACAACAGGCAATAACAGAACTACCAGGGAGTTCAGCCCTTGGACCAGATGGAAGTGGAGCCAAAATACTTAAGGAATGCAAATATACTTTGTCTCTGCCTTTGCGAAGCTTTTGGAGATCTTCACTAGACACCAGTAAAATATCACCAATCATATTACTCCACTCTACAAAGGTGGCAAAAGAAAGGAAGCCAAGAACTATAGACCCATATCCTTAACTTCCCCTATTATCAAAATCTTTGAGAAAGTCTTGAAAAACTACATTGTCAATTTTATAGAAAACTAACACCTGCTAGAAGACTTTCAACATGGTTTTAGACAAAAGAGAGCCTGTCTTACTGAACTTATAGACCATTGCATGGGAGAAAACCACAATGTTGATGTCATCTATTTAGATTGCAAAAGCTTTTGACGAGGTTGACCATGGAATATTATTCCATAAACTAAAAGAACTTGGAATTTGTAGAAAAATAGGAAAATGGATCCATGCCTTTGCCTCTGACAGAAAACAAATAACAGTTGTAAATGGAGCAAAATCTAGAGAAAAAGAGGTGATCAGCGGTGTGCCCCAAGGTACAGTACTGGGATCAATACTATTCATCATAATGCTAAACGATATAACCTGTAACCTAGGAAGCTCTCTCCTATCATTTGCAGATGATATCAGAATACTAAAACCAATTACAGAAAAAGAAGACTGTACAGAACTACAAAAAGATCTACAAACTATCAGTGTTGGGCACTAAAGCGTTAATCCGATAACAGTTAATTAACAAAGTTAACTTTTTTAACGGACTATTAACGGAAGTTAATTTCCATTTATCGTTATCGGACCAGTTAACTTCCGATAACTCGATATTTAGTCTGTTAAAGTCCGTTAACACGTTAACTGCGAGGAGTCATTCACGGAAGATCACCGCTCCGCGAATGAATTCAAACCGCCATAACTTCAGTCTGCCAATTCCGTCCTCTGCCGCAGTGGAACGGCTCTTCTCTCTCGGCAAGGACATCCTGAGGCCCAAGAGGTCAAGACTGGCAGTTGGGCCTAACTTTGAGAAGTTGGTCTTTCTGAAGGGCAACCAGCACATTGTGTCATAGTCTTTAATAAATGTGCCTAAAATTTAATTTTACCTTTCAGTTCCCGCCATAATAATTCTCTGGTAAATTAAAATTTAGTTAATGGTTAGTGGTTACAAGGGTTTCAAAACATGTAATCAGTACATTTTTTTATTAAAAATAAAAAAAAGTTATGGGTTTTAAAGCTTTTTTCCTTGATTTTTTTAAATGTTAGTAAAGAAATAGTTATCGTTAACGGATTATCGTTAACTTCCGTTAACTTTGTAGTAAAATTATCGGATTATCGTTATCGGAGTTAAAAATTGGGGTTAACGGATTATCGTTATCGAAGTTAACTTTTTGGTTAACGGTGCCCACCACTGCAAACTATATATGCATGGGCAGATGCAAACAATATGGCCTTCATGAAGACAAATTTGAACTAATTAAGTATGGACAAGATAAATTCCTAAAAGAACAGTTCAACTACACTGGACCCACGGGAAAAGATATTATAAAACTAATCATGTAAAGGACCTAGGGGTCTATTATCTGAAGATGCAACATTCAACAGACACATTGCCAAAATAAACTCATCCTGCAAACAACCTAATAGGATATACAGTATACTGAGGACATTCAGAACTAGAGACAGTAAGACCATGCTTTCCCTGTGGAAATCATTTGTTCTTCCGCACATTGACTACTGCTTTCATTATGGTTCCCGACAAACAAAATGAATTGCAAAAAATGAGTGCCTATAAAGAACCTTCACTTCATACATTAAACAACCTGATGAGCAACAGATGGGTAAAAAAATAAATTAAACTACTGGGATAGGCTCAAAGACCTTGGCCCTTATTCCATAGAAAGGAGGTTTGAGAGATACATTCTGATCTACACCTGAAAATTCTAGAAGGGTTTCCAGTCGCCCCCAATACCGACCAATTGGACTCACCTCAACAAGAAGTGGCAGAATGTGTCAGAAACATCACCTCCCACCAAACAGCCTGAAAAGGCAGGGTTCTCGTCTGTTTAACTCCTTGCCTCAGTACCTTAGGGATATAAATGCAGTCCTAGTGGATACTTTTAAAAAACATCTGGACATGTTTTCAGCCAACATACCCGACCAACCCACAGTGCCAGGGTGTTCCTCTGCCAGACCAGCACTCACACAAATTCGATAGTGGACCAATCCTATGGCATGAGCATGAGAAAAGAAGGGTATCGACTACGTCGTGACGTTGAGCAGACTTCGTGGGAGCAGTGCACCCTTGAGGCAGGAGCGCTTCAAGATAAATTCAAGGTATGCTCGTATGTCATCGAAGAGTTACCTAATGTTCATGTGAAAAAAAATTAAATCAGAACGTATTGAGGCGGACCTTTGGTTAACCCAAATAATATTGGAATTTAATTCTCTTCGGATGAACTTTAGGTACCCTTTGGTGAAGTGGTTCGCTACACATCAGCAGAACTGCATATGTAAATGGTTTCACGGCCTTCAGAGTTTGAACATTTAACAGCTTAATAAATGCAGTATTCAACATGAAGCCAGACTTTGAGTCTCTCTCTCTCTCTCTCTCTCTCTCTCTCTCTCTCCTCTCTCTCTTTGTATATATATATATACAGGATGATTAAAAAATCCTGCTTCATAGGTATTTATTGCATAGTTATTTATGAGGCAGAACTTTTGAATATATATATATATATATATACATTTTAACTGCAAACAACACACAGTATAATTAACGTAAAGAACGACGCTTGTATAGAAGAACGTTCCGCACAAGATGAGGAGGGAGAACGAACAAATGAAAAATGAGGTAACGTTCTTCTATACAAGCGTCGTTCTTTACGTTAAGATATATATATATATATATATATATTGAAGGTAATTAACAAACTAATTTTAACAAGGTTCGTAGCTTTTACTCTTCAATTAGCTATCCATGAATTTTTAAAGATCCAAACCGGATACAATATAATTACGTATGCAAAGCTTATCTTTGCCACAAAGATCAACTGTACAAGAATTAGCTGAGGTTCATGTGGCCTTATCCTTCCATGAAAGTAAATGGGATACAGTGACTCTTGCTAAAAGTTTTTAAAGGCAGCGTACGAACAAACTAAAAAAAGCAAGACTGCTGGGAGGTATGATAGACATTGATCGTTTATAATCTATCTTTAACTTGCTTTACTTTCAATTAGGAACCTACTGTAACGTAAGCTTGACCTTTAAACTCAGAAATTAGAGTCAAGTATATACTATGTAGTGTCCAGATTAGGTACCATTTTTGTAGGCTCCGGTAATCAGAGCCTGAGTTGTAAACATTAACAAGTGGTACGGTTACAGATTCACGCGTAGCAGCGTCGCAGACCGATAGACTGAGATGTGGGAAGTGCGATGATGAGAGTACGGAGAGGGGGGGGGAGTGTCCCCCTTCGGCAAGCGGTTAACAACCGGAACGATTTATTAAAACAAATTACCAGCCATGCTGGTAATTAATGAATAAATAAAGCTGATGAAGTAAATTTTTTTTAATTATTAATATTTAGGGTCGACATTAATCTTTTGACCAAAAGGTAAAAAGATAGACTTGTTTTTTCCCCATTTAATTAACAAAAATAAATATCCACAGTGAGTAATATTATAATTGCATGATTAATAATTCGGCACTTACATCAAAGGCATTGAATATAAAAAGTTACAAATGGTTTATTGTGTTATGAATTAATTGTTAGCATAAATACAGAATGTCAGAAACACTGTCCATTAAATTACACTGAAAGTACAATTTAACAAGTACAGTAATGATTGTTAGCTCGATAAGTGATACACGAAATTCATATACACAGACGCGAGAAAATCGAACCCCTCCCGAGGTTTTAGGGTTGGTGAACGAGAGTCTATGACTTAGGTGGAGAATGTTTACGTACCTTGGCAGAGGGAGAGGTAGGCCTATAAAGATAATTACAGGAAGCAAGAGGCCAATAAGCAACACAAGTTTCTGTCAAGGAATATTTACACACAAAGATCTTTTTCCGTGTCTCATCTACCCTATGCTCTCAACACACTTCTCCCTCTATTCCTCACTACACATACATGCATCTTACACACTACATAATCTTTTCAAATTTTTAAAAAATTTAAGAATTATTAAGGATTATTTGTATTTTTGGCTCTCTTCGTCTCTTTCTATGGGTGGGGGGCATTTTCGCGAGCGTTTGCCTTTGGTCCCTTATATATATATATATATATATATATATATATATATATAATATATATATATATATATATATATATATATATATACAGCAATACCCCGGTTATCGCAAAGGATGCGTTCCTAAAAGTCATTGCAAATAACGAATTTGCGAATATCGGGGCAATTTTCCTCATAAGAATCAATGTAATTAGGGGGATGTATTCCCCTACATACTACAATATAACTACATAAGTGTAAAACAGTTAAACTAGCATTTACCTTTGCTGCGAGTGTCAATGGCGTACCAGAGCTGGCAAAAGAGAAGGAGAGGGTGAGGAGTTAGTGAGGTGAAGAGGGGCCAGGGTCATCGGTCTCCCCACTCGAGACGGCAATGACACTGCTGCTGTAGGAACGAGGACTAAAAAGCCTATGGAACGCGGACTTGGAGGTTGAAGAAGTTGGAGTGGCAGCGACATCAGGAGAAGGGGAGGATTTGGCTGGAAAAATGCATGAAGTGTCGGTTGGCGAGCCATCTTCCTCTTCTCCTTCAGAAGCTCATAGTAGGCTCGAATGTCGTCTTGACGTTGCGGATGACA
The DNA here is from genome assembly GCA_023014485.1 of Bathynomus jamesi. NCBI lineage: Eukaryota > Metazoa > Arthropoda > Malacostraca > Isopoda > Cirolanidae > Bathynomus > Bathynomus jamesi. The sequence continues at coordinate 246,082 of JAJOZX010004671.1, forward strand.
GTGGTGTTCCTCTCCACATTCGGGTCAACGTCCAACGCCATGTCCAGTGCCGTCTCGAATGAAGAAAGAAGCTTCCTCAGAACTGGAACGGTGAAGGTTTTGAGAGGACTCTCGGCCTGCTCCTCTTCTTCGTCCACTGCTAGATGCTGCCCAACTCGATCAAGTCACTTTGCGAATATCGAATATGTGTGTTTAAATATATATCAATGCGAATAAGCGGGGTTGCGAATAGCGAGGTATTGATATATATATATATAATATATATATATATATATCCAAAGGGTGACACAAAATTGGTGTCACATTTGGAAAAGAAAATAAATGCTAAAGTGGCAATACTGAATGACGCGTCTGTTTCTTTGATATTTTGAAATCCTCAAGGTACTTATTTCGTGTTATCGTTTTTGAGTGAACTGTGGATACAAAAAAGGTTGATTCGTAAAGAATATTTTTCTGTTGAAAACTGCATTTCATATCGAGAAGTTGGATCGGTAAAACTTTAGAATCCAGACGTGGTTCGAAGACAGCCCGTAATCCATATCTACATTTTCAGATCAGGCGACGTCATGGTGACATCGGCTGTTTGTATAATTACGCGATTATAGAAATATATTAATAAGAAAATAATATAAAGTAATTGTACGAGTAGTTAATACGTGTTTGTATGACGTGTTGCCAATTCTAGTTTTTAGTTTTTAGTTTTTAGTTTTTAGTTGTTGTTTTTTTCGTGAACAAAAGCTGTCCAACTTTGGAAATAAAATTAGGGTAAATTTGGACTGTAACTTTTTTTTTTTCCTTTCATTTTCCTGGTTTAAGTAAGCAGCATTTGGCTTGACAAAAATCTTGGACAAAGTCATTAAAGGTTTTCTGGCTGGAAAAATCTTATTTGCTAAGGGAAAAATGGTTAGATTTTAGATACAGAAGAAAGTAGGACAAGGAAAAAGTCTCTCTCTCTCTCTCTCTCTTCTCTCTCTCTCTCTCTCTCTCTCTCTCTCTCCTCTCTCTCTCTATCCATACTCAATGGTACATCTTTCCCTTCCTTTTCGCGCCTGTGATAACATCTTTTCCCTTTTTGTGTCTTCATAAACTTTTTAAATATTAGTTTATTTTTACTTTCGCCATTGTTGATATTTCTGGCACTTTTCCTGCATACTTATTCGCTAATTATAATATTAAAAAAATTAAGGAAAAAGTACAGTTGCTTTTATTTTTGGCTTAAACTAATAAATCCAGTATATACGTACGTGTGTGTGTGTGTGTGTGTGTGTGTATGGAAAAGGGTATGGCAGAAAGATGTGTAGGCTGCACATGTTCGTACTCAACCTTACAAAGGCATGTTCGTCTCAGTGTCTGGATGCTTTTCATTTGACAGTTCACAGATGATAATGGTTTGCAACGCAGTAGCATACCGCTGACGCTAGCTGTCTTCATTGGATGGCTTAAAATGGCCATCGTGAGGTTGTCCTTTAATCAGCCTAAGCAGATACTGAAATGGTACTGCAGTAAAATTTGAGAGTGTTGCAGATGTGTAACGTGCATGGAAATACAAGTGTGGGTCACACTACCAACTTGCCTCACAATCGTACGATTGATCAACGAATTGGAGGCCGAAAGCTCCGTGCAAGCTATTTGTCAAGGCCACTCTGGGAAGCTACGTTCTTTACGAAGTAAAGAGAACACAGCAGCTGTGTTAGCCGCGTTCGAACTCTCATCACTTAAATCCACACTCGACAGTTCGCTCGTAAGCCTAAGATTTAAGTGTCCATCAAATCCTGTAGGGTGCAAGTTGGAAACTTTCCACTCCACATCTCTTACAAACATTGAATGAAAATGGGCTAGATCGGAGTCTTGACTCCTGCAAGTGGTTGTAAAACAGAGGACATCAGAACCGCCATTCTTAGACATAATTGTGTCATCATTGACCTGACATAATTGTGTGTACTTGCTACTGAGGACCCTCTTCTTCATGTGAGAAAGGAGGTAAACCTGCCAGAGTGCCACGAGCAATCTTATCGGGTCAGTCTTATTAAATGACACAGTGACAGGTGACCGGTACCTAATTTCCCGATAAACAGAGTTGTGGCATCCACTGAGAACTCGTATAACAATGAACAAGTGTCTTCCAACAACATGATGAAAATAGAATTACAACAGTATGCAGTTATTACCGTATATAACGATAATATTAACATGGGATATACAGTTATTAACTGTACATTAAATAGTTATCTTTAATTAATCCTTTTAAAGCTTTTGGCTTTACTGGGCTCTCAGATTGATTAAAATATAACCTAATAATATAAAATACAGCATATCACTTGATATCTAGCTATGATTAAGTAACATATATAAATATCATTAGTAAAAAGATTAATAAATTTAAAATACAAACGAACTCGTAGTTGAGTGGAACTGAATCATGAATAATGTAGTACGTATTAAGTCTTAAAAAACATTATCACCGATATGATTGATATAAATAAAGGATCTATACATTTAATCATAATTTTTAACCGTAATTTTTTTATTAAAACAAATTTAAATTTTATTTTATTCCGTAGTTTTAATCCAATGAAAATGAGTGATTTAGGGGTGGTTGACAATCTAAATTAGGAATAACACGCTCTTTATCTATTCCTAGTCTGATATGAGTAAATTTTTTGATGAGTTACAAAATATTTATTTATCCACTGCAAGTTAGTGATTTGTTTTTACATTTGTAAATGAAATAAAACGTGCCAATTTGATACATTTTTGAGCTTTAACAGTTCTTTCTTTAACATGCGTTTAAATATCATGAAAATCGGTATCAGAAATAACATTACTGTTCGGTTTTGGGGTGACAAGATACTGTTTCCTTTCCTTTTTCCAGGAGGAAAGAAGGGGCGAACGCCCGCAAAAAACGCCCTCCCCACTAAGTAAGAAGGAGAGAGCCAAAATCAAGGTCTCAGAGGCCCACGATGCCATTGTATTTATTTTTTTTAATAAATTTTGAAAAGATTGTATAGTGTGTAAAATGCAGGTATGTGTAGTGAAGAATAGAGGGAGAAGTGTGTTTTTGGGAGAATGCTGGCCTGCTCACGGGATAGATGGAACACCGAAAAAAATCAGCTAAGGAGGAAAGTGACATGAGAAACGAGAGTTCCAGCACTACCTGTCTCCTGCCTAACGTGCCCCCCGGAGTACTTCCCTGGTCGACTGGTGTCTACAATCTCCTCCTTAACGGGGGGGTTTAAAGGGTTGTCAGCAAAATTTCCCCATGCGAGGTTAATATATATATATCAACGTAAAGAACGACGTTTGTGTAGAAGACATTCCGCGCAAGATGAGGAGGGAGAACGAACAAATGAAAAAATGAGGTAACCACCCGGGAATCGAACCCGGGATCTTCCGATTGCCGGTCAGATATGATAACCAATACACCATGGGCCTCACTTGGGGCATTGGTTTCTGCGCGTATGTAGGAGAATTACGACTTCTGATCGAGTGAGGCCGATGGTGTAATGGTTATCATATCTGACCGGCAATCGGAAGATCCCAGGTTCGATTCCTGGGTGGTTAACTCATTTTTTCATTTGTTCGTTCTCCCTCCTCATCTTGCGCGGAATGTCTTCTATACAAGCGTCGTTCTTTACGTTAATTATACTGCGTGTTCTTTGCAGTTGAAAATGTGTATGTATATATATATATATATATATATATATATATATATTCACTTAATAAAAGTAAAACGAAGAAAAAAGTCACTTTTCTGCCAAATAAATTCTTAGGAATGATTTAACTGAACAAAAGTTAATAAAAATAATATTAAACACATAAAAACGAGTTATATTTCTATCATATATATATATATATATATATATATATATATATATATATATATATATATACACTCGTCTATATTTATGTATATACAATATTTAAGCCATTAGGCTTTCACTAGTGACATAAATTCTAAACGTTCTTGAAATTTTTAATTAAATAGTGGGTTTTTTTTTATAAATAATACTATTTGAGTATATTATTATTATTATTATTATTATTATTATTATTTTATTATTATTATTATTATTATTATTATCATTATTATCATTATATACATTAAATTCTTTTGTGTATTTAAAATACATTTAGAAATGTAGCGCCTTTTAAAAGACGTTCTAAATATTTGAAAAGAGGAAATTTAAGCTTTTAGATTTTCTTTAGTAATAAATGTGGTCTTGACGGGAAGACGGCGAAAGCGTCTATTTATTGTCTTGATTTTCCTTCTCATTAATCCCTTTTGGGGTCAATTTGGGGAAGGAAATTTCCCGGCTTGACATTTGTCATTTCAAGTAACATAAATGTTTTTTCTTCATTGGCAATATATATACGAGTGTGTGTGTGTGTGTGTGGTATATATGTATATATATATATATATATATATATATATATAATGCGGAAGAGGTGCAGGCCCTACAGAGGGACACTAATAAAATATACAAATAGTCAGAAGACAACAACATGAGATTTAACAACGACAAATTTCAGCTCTTAAGATATGGAAGAAATAATCTGCTAAATCAGATACAGAGGAAATTCAGAGAAGCAAGAAAGCAATAGATTTTGGGGTTATAATAACCGACGATGCGAAATTTGAGACACAAAATCAGATAGCGATAAAAAAATCAAAAAGAGTCGCGGGACAGGCACTGAGAACCTTTAAAAGAAGGGACAAAAAAGTAATGATTCCCTTACTGAAAAACTGATCGTACCAAAACCTGAATATTGCTCACTATTGACGTCCCCATATAAAATGTAAGACATTAATAAACTAGAAGAAATTCAAAAGAAATTTCACAGCCAAGAATGATGGCTGCAAAGAACTCAGCCACTGGGAAAAACTTCGTAAAATTAAATCTAGATTCACTGGAAAGAAGAAGAAAGATATACTATAATTCACACTTGGAAAATAATGGAAAAACTGGTACTTAACCTCAAGCTGAATTCAATAACCACCCAAGCAACAGTGGAAAATAGGAAAGGTAGAATGTGTAGTGTTGCCAAACTAAAGTCCAGACGAGTGACACTTTCAACTCTGAACGAAAATAGCTTTGTTATCAGGGTGCCAAAACTATTCAACCAGCTTCCGAAGGAAATCAGGAACATAAGTGGTGTCAACATAAAATTCTTCAAAAGAAGACTAGACGCTTGGCTCAGGACGGTACCAGATAAGCCGAGTGCGCCTCGTTATACGCGATGGAGATCGCAAGAGAGCAGCTCCCTCATCCACCAAGCAAGGCCTAGAGGTGTGGCCACCAGCTTGACCTTCGTGTGAAGAGAGACCAACACACGGAACTGCCACGAGGTTACGAGGTATTTATCTATCTATCTACATATACTGTGTGTGTGTGTGTGTGTGTGTATATATATATATATATATATATATATATATATATTAGGGTGATTCAAATATGGGGGTAAACAAAATTTTTTTTAGATTTTAATGTGTTCAACCCTTTAAATGGTTCATTTCAGCATAAAAACAACTATCCTAAAATATTTTAGCAAATTTTTAATTTTTAGGGGTTGCTACCAGCAATTAAAAATTGACAGAACGACTCAAATTGTCAAATTTTTCCACACCACCAAAGGGGTACAGTACAAGGCGCATTGCTTTTTTTAATGTGGAAAGCTCCCCGTAGGTCCTACCATAACCACAAGCATGCATAATTAAACTAGCATGATATTTGAGACATTAGCTGTCCTTACTTCATCAGTGTTTCTTTCTTTCTATCAGGGTAAACAGCCCTGTAGTTTTTCACTACTTGTAGCAAGAATTGTTTTTGATCTTCGTCATGTGTTAGTATTTTATTATATTCATCCATTAATTTTACTCCTCTTTCCGCTATATCATTCACGACTTTCCACTGTTTGATAGATTTCTTAGCGGAGTTATACTCTTCATCATTATGCCATTCTTTAGCATCTTTGAGTAAAAATTTTGAACTAAATTCTGTTATTGTAAAGAATCTTTGAGTATTTGATGACAAAATCTTTTAATTTCTTCGTTGGAATAAGTGCAGGATCTAGAAAAGCCCGTTTGCAGGAAGAGTTTCTGTTGTATTTTGCAAGGCCTTTACAATTTTGTTTTTCGTTTCAGTAGGCACTTCTTCATCATAAAAGGCCAAGGCTACCAGTTCTTCTGATAGGTACCAGAGGTGACCTAACAGTTTTTTAATAGCAACAAATGCAATTGTGTCATTTATTTGTTTGTAGACTACAAGATTCTGTAATAATTCCAGAGCAAGACGAGGAGCGCAAGATGGACAGGAGCTGTAAACCATGCCTTTGCATATAACCGAGTAGCAAATAGACAGATGTCTTTTAGTCCTTTTTTGTCTTTTACTGAAATTTTGAACTGAGATTTGAACCTAAAAATTTTTAATGAATATATAATTTTGGCCATCCACCTAGCCCGATGAAGTCCCGCTGGATGTTTAAATTTGATTCCACCTTTTGGTTCACCTTCCAAAAAATAATTGTTAACTGCAATAGTTCTAGGTAATCGTCTCTTGGTTGGAATGTATCTAGTTGATTTGTTGCAAATATAATTATGTCATCTTTGATGTCATGAATATTTTCATAGATATCTAGATCTGATAATGCTGTTTCGTAGTCCTCCTTATTAATGCTTGACCATTTTTCTCTGAACTTCTTAAAAAGGACTATATCTGGGCCAGAAGATGGTGATAAAGACTTTGAAACAACAGCTTCCAGCATAATTTCAAATATATGGTGTCGACATGCCAGCCACAATAAATCGTTGTCGAATTTTTGTTCTAGAAGAATAGCTGCACCATTTCTAGGACCAGTATTGGCTGCCGTTGTATTGAAACACATGCATTTTATTTGTTCGCAGATGTCCCATTCAAACGATGTCTGATTGTTTGCATTAAAAAGAGACGCATTTCTGTCACTCAATTTTGCAACATCAAGACTTCCTAATAATTTATCATCAAACAATTTTCTACGTTTGCCAACCTTACTTTTCCATGTTGAAGGTTGTGCAGCACAGAAACCAGATTTATCACTTTTACTCTCCTCTGATTCTGATTCTGATGATGTACTGGTGAGTATGACAGCCTCTTCATTCTTCTTTCTTTTGATCTCTTCTGCTTTCCTCTTTTCATAACGTTGTTGCTTTTCTGCTGCTCTTTGCTCTTTTTTAGCAACAGCCTTATCAATGGTACCCATTTTTCCATGACGTCCTTTCTCACGTTGCATTTTCAAGAATTTATCATCATCTTCTATTTTTATAAGCTGCATAGCATTCTCATGAGCAATGTCAAATAAGTTTTCCAGTTTATCTTTCCATTTTTCTTCTTTATTATTTAAATTTTGTGATCTTTTCAATTTGTTTGCTTTGTTTTTCTTAAGCAGCTGTCATTCCTTCAGTATTCCTTGAATTTTATCTACTACATGTATTCTTTGTTTTGCTGGTATTCCTGCTTTTTTCCAAACTGCTAGCACATCATCTGCAGTAGAGCAGCATGATTCTCTAATGTCTTGCTTTTTAATATTTCTGTAGTGCATGAAGAGGGCCATCATTTCCTTCTCTGATGGTAATACGGATGTTTTTAGTACTGCAGAGGGCTGCCCAATTAGCCATACTTCAGTTTCTTTTCTTGTAGAACTTCTTCCAAATGAGCAACTGGGTGATGGTGAGTTAGGCCTAGCTTCCATAATCGATTAATTGGTATCAAAATTACGAGTTCCAAGCAACAATTAAAAGCAAGCTAGTATATAAACCATTAATTAAAAATTCTGAAATATAAACAATTAAACATAAAATCATAAGTTGTAAAAACAAACAAATTGAAAAAGAGGGAAACTTTGACGCCTGGTAGCACATAGTAAATTTTATTTAAAATTCACCAAATTTGGTATACACTACTTTTTTGTCATAGGGAACAAAAATACAGGTTGAACAATTAAAAAAAAAACTTTGATTTTTTTAATCACCCTAATATATATATATATATATATATATATATATATATATATATATATATATGCGATGAATTTCACAATTAAACACGTGAAATGTGAATGAATGTTTTTTTTCCCCTTGTGGTTTGCATCATATATATATATATATATATATATACAAACACACGAGGGTAATTCAATAAGTGACCGCACTTTTTATTTTTACAATTTTATTTTCACATCTGATAGATTATAAATACATCACTTCTCAACATAGTCTCCCTGTTTCTCAATACACTTAGTCCAACGATTTACAAGCTTCCTAATGCCATCACAAAAGAATGTTTTTGGCTGTGTGCGTACCCAGTCATGCACCGCCTCCTTCAGGTCATCATCGCCTTGGAATCGCTGACCTCTCAAAGCGTCTTTTAATGGTCCAAACAGGTAAAAATCAGAAGGTGCCAGGTCTGGACTGTAGGCTGGATGGTCGAGAACTTCAAATTTAAGTTCTTGAAAGATTGTCTAGTCTGTGGAGCGGTATAAGGGCGCGCATTGTCGTGTAACAGAATAACACCTTCCGACAATAGCAGGTAAAGTTATGCTAACACTGTTTTTGGATACACGAGGCCCTATCCTTGAACATTATCTAGAGCGTGGAACTACAGTAACAAGTGCATCCTATTCTGACATGCTTCGGAATGAGTTAAGCAAGCAATTCGCACAAAACGGGGAGGGAGATTGTCGGAAGGTATTATTCTGTTACACGACAGTACGCGCCCTCATACCCCTACACAGACTAGAAAATGTCTTCAAGAACTTAAATTTGAAGTTCTCGACCATCCAGCCTACAGTCCAGACCTGGCACCTTCGGATTTTTACCTGTTTGGGCCACTAAAAGACGCTTTGAGAGGTCAGCGATTCCAAGGCGATGATGACCTGAAGGAGGCGGTGCATGACTGGCTACGCACACAGCCAAAAACATTCTTTTGTGATGGCATTAGGAAGCTTGTAGATCGCTGGACTAAGTGTATTGAGAAACAGGGAGACTATGTTGAGAAGTGATGTTTATAATCTATCAGATGTGAAAATAAAATTGTGAAAATAAAAAGTGCGGATACTTATTGAATTACCCTCGTATATATATATATATATATATATATATATATATATACACTTACTAACCTCGTAGAAGTTCTGTGCATTGGTCTTTATATATATATATAGCGACAGAGACGCCTTTAAATACTTTCGCGATTTTCCTTTTGTCTTCTGAGAAATAACATTCAAGATGAGGATGGCGTTCGACTTGTTATAAGGGACTCTCGGGCGCGACGCCTCAATCGCATCTCTACTAGAAAAACTCCAGTGACACGTTCGATCTTATTATGTAAAGCGCGTTGTAACAGGCCTTCATTGACCTGGTGTCATTCATCTAATTTTATATAAAGAATATCACTACCTCGCACGTTATATAATATTAATGTCATTAATGAAGTGCACATTTATAACATTTCAATACAACTTTCATTCAAACAACTGCAACGTTTATTTGTTTCACTTAAATCTCATTTATTTTGTTTAATAAAAGAAGAAAACTCACTCTATTAATTTCCTTAATTAATAACATTATTTAGTCTGAAAAGACCTGGTGACCAGACCCTCAAGCAATCATAATTACTAATAACAACTTAACTTCATTAACATAGTCAATAATATTATTATAGTACCAACGAAGCACTATATATAAAATATATATATATACACAGTGTGTGTATGTGTGTGGTGTATATATATATATATTATATATATATAACTGCAATGACCACGCAGTATATTAATGTATAGAAACGACGTAAGTATAGAGGAGTGTTCGTTATTTCTCTTCCTCGTGTGCAGAACACTCCTCTATACTTACGTCGTTTCAATATATATATATATATATATATATATACACAGTATATATACATATATATTAAGGTGTTTCACTCGTACAGAGGAAAATATCAAAGGTCAATATTTTTCTCCACTTTGCTTGTGCTTTTATTCCTTTTCATGTAAGAAAGATGTGCACCAATTTTGAAAACAATTAAGTGATATTTAGGGGTTGCACATATTTGAACCTTTTATAAAACAATTTTCTTCAGTGTTACGAAAAAATTCTCCCTTGGAACCACGGAAAATGAAAAACTCGTTATACTAAAATTGGAGAATTCAAATCAATACACATTACACGATACAATAGAATTTAATAATACAAAATTTTCTTCAGTGTTACAAAAGAATTCTCGCTTGGAAGCACAGAAAATAAAAAACTCTAGTATTAAAATCAGAAAATCAGAATCATTTTTTGAATTGGTACAAGGACGTTCCCGCCTTGGTTCTTTTCGGCACCTTCTTTCGATGATGTTCAACAATCCGCAACAAGAATTGTTTTTGCTTCTCGTCCTTGACTGATTCATTGAATTGCTTGATTAATGCAATTCCCCTCTCTGGTTCAGGATCGACCTGCGGTCGACCACTCTGCAGCATCCCGCCTCATTTGCGACATTTGGTGAAGGAGAGAATTGCTGTCTGATCTCCTCCTGCCCTCGTATCCAGCCACGCATGGCTGGTCAGGGACTTTGCACAGGAATCTGTCCAGCTGGTTTTTGAAGTTATTCAGGTCGGTGTGCTAGAGATTCCTCACTTCTTTTGGTAGGACATTGAAAAGCTTTGGGCTTCGTATTCTGAGGGTATTTTCCATCCTCGTTTTCATGGCCCCTTGTCCCATTGCAGCTGGGACCTTACAAAATCTGCCTCTTCTCTCATTCCAGTTTGTTTCTATTTCATTTCTAAGGTTAGAGAGAGAGCCCTCAAGTATTTTCCATATGTATATTATTGTGTACCGCTCGCGCCTTCTTTCGAGAAAGTAAAGTTCCAGGGATTGTAGTCGAGACCAGTAGTCTTCACCTTCCGTATATATATCGGGTCGGCCAAAAAAAAGGGAAACCTTTTAAATCCTTCATATCTCGGCAAATACGGTCCATGGAATCATCAAATTTTAGTATGTTAGTACTAGGTCATTTTATGGTTTGTATGCCATCTTTTAGCTAGAGAAATTGGATTTATGGCCAATATTCCAGAAAAATCTTGCTAATCATAGGTTCAAGTTGATAATTAAAGCGATTTTAACTAACATAAACCAACTGCAGGAGGTTTGGACAAGCTTCTCAAGAAAATCGATAAAACAGGATATCAAAAGAATACCAGGAAGCGGTATTAAATTTGGCCCCCAAACAGTCCTGATTTAAATCCTGTCGATTACAGCACTTGGGAAAATTTGTCACAGAGAATTTATCGGGTCAAAGTAAGAAATGTCGCTCATTTACGACAGCTTCTTCTGGAAAAATGGGATGAGCTACCAAAAGGACAAATCAATAAAGTCATAGATGAGTTCCGTCCTTGACTGAAAAAGGTTGTAGAAGTTCGTAGTAAACAGAGCGAGCAGTTTTTTTAACATCAAGGTAGCACCATATGTGAGTACTTTGTAACTTTTTATCTGCACATACAATGCAGTAGCAATGTAAATGGAGAATTTCCAGTGGCATAAAGAAATGTTCAATAAATCCGTAATTTTCATTAGTTTTTCTTTGAAATCCGCTTAGTTGTGGGGTGTGAAAAAAATATTGAAATCTGACCATAACTTTGGATTTTACAGCCAAAGTTGAAGGTCTCCCTTTTTTTTTAGCCGACCCGATATATATATATATATGTATATATATAAATATATATATATATATATATATATATATATATATATATATATATATACTATTAATTTACAGTGCGTATAAAAAAATATTTGTAACTTTGGACCTTGATTTTGGCTCTCTTTTCTTTTTCTATAAGGGAGGGAGGAGGGCGTTTTTTCGGACATTCATCCTTGGCCCCTCCTTCCTGCATTAAAAAAAAAGTAAATTCACTCATAACAGACAAGGAAAAGAACATTCCTCAATTTAGATTGTTATCATCTCCAAAATCTTTTTTTTTCTTTGAATTGAACCTATGAAATTATATATATATATATATATATATATATATATATATATATATATATATATATATATATATATATATATATATATATTTATTTATTTATTTTGTCTAATTTGCTCTGATGATGGAAATATATTTTCCAAAATGTTTGCCAACAAATTTTAATCAAGCTAAATGTTAAGATCTTTAGTTTTCATCCTCATGATATATATATATATATATATATATATATATATGATGCAAACTCACAAGGAAAATGAAAAAATATTCCAAGGTTTTTCGTGTATTTAGCAATACACCTCGTCAAGAGATGACGAGGTGTATTGCTGAATGTACGAAAAGCCTTGGAATCACTTTTTCTTTTTCCTTGTGGGTTTGCATTATTCGTTCATTTCACATATTTATGTGTGAAATTCATCCCATATATATATATATATATATACTATATGTATATATGACATTTAAATAGCAAACAAAAATAAATTTAAGTTGGAATTTAGTGCGTCGCAAATTACAGTCCCTAAACGCTCATCTGAAACTCGTATTGCGATTTGAGACCACCTATCAGAATACGTCATTATGATAGCTCGTCTTTATAGATTAATCTCCATGGTGATTCAAACCAACTGTTACGTCACTGAAGGAGGGGAAATATAATATTTACGAGAAAGTGTTAATTTCACGATTTTTTTTAATAAACTTAAAGAAGTTGTATTTTAGTGTTAATGTAGGGTTACGTCGTGACTACTTCGCATCATCATTTCTCAATGGATGAGTTAGGTGAAGCGACGTTAGGTTTGGTGACTAGTTGAATGGGTTTACCATTCTCCTCTTGCGTTCAGCTGATGGAACTACACTTTAAAAAGAAGTAGACGTTTCGTTAGACGTTTCGTTGTCCCAGTTTTGTGAATTTTGAAATGTCTAATGCATTAGACTGTTTAGATTTTAGATTAGAGTATTAATTAATATCGTTTTAGACACTGGCGCTGGTAAAGGCATACGATACGAATTACTGTCGCATAAATAATTGGTATGTATTATAAATAATGTATTAGTGAACTCGAAATTTAACTCTTTTTCAACTCATTTTAGTTGCAAACTTTGATTGCAAATTTTTCTTATCTTTTTTTTATATTCATCTTAAATTCATACTTTAATAAAACACATCAGTTTCATACGTGAATAAAACACATCAGTTTCCTACTTCATTAAAACACATCAGTTTCATACTTGAATAAAACACATCAGTTTCATACATGAATAAAACACATCAGTTTCATACTTGAATAAAACACATCAGTTTTCAATCCTTCTTTTTATGTAATTAATTAAACTTAATTCAGCTAAAAAGTAGTTCAGATATAGTGCAATTTTGTTCAATTTCAATTCTTTAAATTTTAATTTTTAATTGTCTAATTTTTACTCATTTTTTTCCTGTGCACATTTTCGTTTTTCTTGTCTATTTTTTATCATTTTTAGAATTTTCAGTCATACTACTGATATATATATATATATATATATATGTGTGTGTGTGTGTGTGTGTGTGTGTAAAAACGAACAATGAATAATTCCTATATTCATATAATTCCTATATTTATGTCTTTATATTCATATAATACTTATATTTGTATATATTTATATTCTTATATTAATTTTATATATAGAGTCCAAATTCGCATAACGCTGACACGAGTTTGGATAAATTTTTTATTTTCTTTCTATTTTTTTTGCTGAAAAATTGATGAATTATTTCTTTTTAATTTACTGAATAATTTTTTTAGAGTTAGCTTCATAATGTAATCTTGTTAAATTCTGCAATGTTCATTTTCTTTATACATTTTCTCTTCGTTGTAAAAGAAAAGTCATGTCTTGCTTAACACTTAATTTTAAATTTTAGGCATTTAATTTTTGCTCATATGCATGTTTAATTGTAATTCATACTAAAATGCATATTTCGAAGATTACGATAACATCAGATCTGTCAATATGCGGTTTAAAATAAAAATATGGCTTCATCTTCAAATATCTTGCTTATCTGTTCAGACATTACTACAGCTAAAATATTTACCTTATCTTCAAATATTTTGCAAAATAATTCAGCCTATTGATAATAAAAAACAAAACAGGTCAACATTAAATAATAATGATATCACTAAAAATTCAGTATAAATAGTCAAACAATTTTTCAAATTATTATTCTGATTTGTCTGATCTAACAGAGGCTGAGCATTACCTGTAACATTTTAGGAGTAAACTACAGTAAGAGAATATCTTTGTCTTTTCCTTCGAGCCTTGCTCTCTTAGAGAACTTAGTCTTAAATAGAGAAAAATAATTTCCCGATACATTACAAGAAGAATCGGGGAACCTTCAAAGAATTTAGTAAGCTCCAGAGAATCCTCTGATCCACTACAAGAAGAAATCGGAGAGTAGTATAAGAGAAACTACTGTGATTCCCTATACGGTACCAGCTACTCCAGAATAACAAATCCGTTGCTGCCACCTAACCAGAACCCCCGTCAACTTCGAACCTCCCAAGGCCGTAGATGGAGGGGTTAACATATATATATATATATATATATATATATATATATATATGGAACTCCTAGCAGTGAACTACTAGCAGTGAAAATAGAAAAACTAAACGTGATAGAAATAGTCATCTATAGACCTCCAAGCACCCCAACCGAAAAATTCTCGGGGGCCATTGATGACATCAAAAAGCTAATAAAGGTCATAAACCCTCCATCCCCCAATATAATGATCTGCGGAGACTTTAACTTCCCATTTATAAAATACAAAAAGGTGGATAGGAATATATATATTCACCAGGACAAGGGGGGCACAAGAGAAGACCAGGAGCAAGCAAAAATGTTGATGGCTCTCACAAATAAGTTTATGCTGACAGAGGAGATAACAGAAAATACCAGAAAAAATAACTGCCTGGATCAGGTATTCACGAATGACACGAACTTGATTGCTGATATAAAAAACCCCAACCATTATTTATCTCAGACCACAACTTAATCGAGATATCAACAAATATGACGACAGCATTAAAAGACAATACACATATTGAGGAAAGAAGTAAATTTGGGGCCTTTAACTTAAACTCCAAGACTATAAATTGGGAAGCAATCAGATCGCACATGGCCCAAATAGAATGGAGAACAATTTTCGAAAATAAAACAACTGAAGAAATGCTAACAACCTTGGAAGAAAAAACGCTGAGAATTTTAGAAAAATATGCTCCGAAATCACAGCCAAAAGGAAAGAGGAGCTGGCTAGAGAGACAAAAGAGAAGACTTTTCCGCAAAAGAAAGAGAGTGGAGGCGAAGTTAAGCAACTGCGGAGATAATGACAGGAAAGCAATAAAAGAAAAACTGGAGGGTATCGATAGGGAAAACAAGCCCTGATTAAGGACCATAGAGAGAGGGAAGAGGAAAAGGCGGTAGGAGCAATAAAGGAAAATTCAAAATACTTCTATAGCTATGCAAAAAGGAAAACAAAAACGCGCGCCGCTATTGGGCCCTTAAGGACGAGAAATAATGAACTAACCGACGATCAAAAAGAAATATCTGATACATTGAGAGCTCAATATGAATCAGTTTTCAGTACCCCAAAAAGTGACAAAGCGATACCTGACATAAATGCATTCTTTGAAAAGGAATTGCAAGGAGAGTATATAACAGACTTTGATTTTACACCAGAAGATGTAGCGAGAGCTATACGACAAATGAAACCACATTCAGCTGCAGGTCCGGACAATTGGAATGCATTATTGATTAAAAAACTGTAAAAATTAAATAGCTACACCTTTATACTGGATATGGAGAAGATTCCTAGACACTGGGGAAATACCGAACATCTTGAAAAGAGCAAACATTGTCCCTATATATAAAGGAGGGGACAGATCTCAAGCAAAGAACTATAGACCAGTGTCATTGACGTCCCACCTCACCAAAGTATTTGAAAGAATAGTTAGAGAGAAAATTTATGACTTCCTGGAGACACGGGAAAGATTCAACGAAAATCAGCATGGATTCCGATCAGGTAGATCATGCCTATCACAACTAATAGAACACTACAACAATATCCTAGATGCATTGGAAGGCAATGACAACTACGATGTTATACACAGATTTTGCTAAAGCTTTCGACAAATGTGACCATGGTATAATAGCACATAAAATTAAATATATGGGAATAACAGGCAAAGTGGGAAAATGGATCTACAACTTCCTCAGAGAATATCTGCAGGTCGTCAAAATTCAAGGTATATCATCATCAGAATCGGAAGTACGCAGCTCAGTACCACAAGGGACAGTACTGGCCCCACTCCTGTTCATTATCATGCTAACAGACATAGACAGCGGGGTAAACAGCAACAGTATAGTAACATCCTTTGCAGACGATACAAAGATCAGCAGAAAAATCAGCGATGTGCATGACGTGGAGGCCAGTAGTATGGGTGAAAAATGGGAGAGCGCAAGAATGTTGCAAATGTTACGTAATGTTGCAAGAGTGCCCTCCCCCTTTGTTGCAAGACACCTCACCCCCCTTGGTGCCAACCCCCCCTTTGTTGCCAACCCTAAAATGGGGTTGCAAGGGGTATACAACTTGGAGGCGGAGTTATCCCCCAAGCTGAACCCCACAAAGGGGGTACCAACCCCCAACCCCCTTTGTTGCAAGGCACCCCCCTTTGTTGCCAACCCCAAAATGGGGTTGCAAGGGGTATGCAACTTGGAGGCGGAGTTATCCCCCAAACTGAACCCCCCAAAGATTAAGCCAACTGGCTGATTAGGGGCCTATAAGAGAGCTGCGGCTTGGCTGAAGGACTCATATGCCTTGGCTCTCGCCAAGCGAAGAACCCTCCTCTGGGTTCCCTCCACCTTAGGTTAGGTATGTCCCTTTGGGGGGTGAGGCCGTCCCAACTTCTCCCCCAAAGAATTTTCCCCTCAGGTTAGGTATGCCCCTTTGGGGAGTTCAGCTTGGAGGATAACTCCGCCTCCAAGTTGTATACCCGTTGCAACCCCATTTTGGGGTTGGCACCAAGGGGGTGATGTTTGTAACAAAAATTTATTTCACACTCACTATGGTCAGGACAACTATGCTGGCCCCGACTTCTATGACTTAGACCCTGTTTAAGATACACATGATTTAGATACTGCTCCTCATTTTGTTGATAATATTAACCATTCGGACATGGATTGTGCTAATTTTCAAGAAGACTTGGTTTTTGTTTCAGCTGGATCGGATATCCGTACATGTCCTAAAGAGGACTTGAGCTTTGTCGCTGATATTGCTTTAGATGGTCAGGATGACTATGTTTTTGATAACTTTTCTCCGCAGGACACAAACAGTTTTGAGATTACTTCGGCTATGCGCCTCGTTTATTTGGTCATGATGATGACCCCTTTTTTGGTTATTTTGGTCATGAATACTATTTTGTTTCAGATTTTTTTCTGCTTCGGTAGCAGTTGAAACAGACGCCCTGCAAGGTCCTGTATGCGAGTCTATTTTTGAGAATGTTTTAATAATCATAATTTTATGATGCCAGTAATGATGTAGAAAATGATCAGTCATGTTCATTTGACCCAGTTTCAGATTCCCATGCTGATGACCATTGGTTAACTTATTCGAATGTCCTGAGCAGTATTGCAAGCAATCGTGTACCCAAAAACAAAGCTCTTCTAGGAATCAACTATATACAGTCAATAATAACGAGACTCCCTGTCTCGTTGGTTGGTCATTATCTTCCCAAATTTTGGAAACCCCAAACCTTGTTCATTTATCACTTTTTACTTCAAATCTCGTTACTCCCAGTTATGTTCAATCAAATTGCAGTTATATACAATGTTACACATATTCACCCTCTCTCTTTAAATGGTCAATAATTACCTGTGTTCGATTAATCCTGCAACGCAGCAACCTTTCCCTTCATCACCTCCTTCGAATTTCTCTCCTGAGAAATCTCCATCCATCAATTTGAACCTTGTTAGCAAATTTCATGATAACTATACTGATTATTTCAGGAATATTTGGTTTGCCTTTCAAACAAATTGGGTCGCTCCTTCTGCCATTTTGATTCACTGTTGCAAGTCCTCCAACATTGTTACTTTTACCCTCTCCTTTGCTCCTCAACTCATCCTATCAATCATATTTCCTCAACGTCTTTTCTTAACCTACTCACATTCTACGCCCGATGACCACCCATGGTTATCTTCGTCCCAAATTTCCCTCATAACTGAACTTTTTCACCGTTTCTGGTCTTCTGCCTCGCCCTCTACACCTAGAAGCCTTCCTATTCCGTCTTCTTCTAGTATTCCTCTATACCACCGCTTCATAACCCCTCTAATTACATTTTCTATCCTTCGATTGTTCCATTCCTTTCGTCACCTCTCCCGATTCAATTCATTATTCCTCCGACCTTTCTGTAATCCTCTTTTGAAATCACTTAAGGTCATTCTCCTGATACCTGATACCTGATACTCCACCTCCTTCCTAAATACAAAGTGCCCTTATGGTCAAATTACTGTTCTCTGATATGTTTGCGAATTTCTTCACCTGTATGACCTTACATGCCAACTCACTGTATCAACCATGCGTACCCGACACCCCGGCGTCTTTGCGAAATCACCCAGTAAGACCGAACGTGCCCCAATCTTGAGTGTAGGACAAAAGCCCTCTAGGACTAAAGCCCCCTATGACAAAAGCCCCCTAGGACAAAAGCCCCCTAGGACAAAAGCCCCCTAGGACATTGGCCTCCGAAGAGTCCTGCTTTAGGATCTTTTCCATTTGGGGGCTAGCAGCGAATTTTAATGAAAATCGGTATTCGGTAGACTAATGTAGTTTTGGTCATTGATTTAAAAAATAGCTTTCTTTTTTTGGAGAAATTAAAAACAAACATGTTAGAGCACTTTAAATAATTAATGTTTTTTTAACTAAAATATCATAACTTAACCTAACCAATCGTCAAGGGCGTACAGTTGACCTAACCGGGCATTCAATTGACCTAACCTGGCATTCAATTGACCTAACCTGGCATTCAATTGACCTAACTGGGAATTAATTCTTGATTTTTTCTGCTACTTTTACAGATCTGACGGGATCCTTCAAAAGAAGTATTCTTCGTAAAGTTGCACTTTTTACCATTTGACCGACGCTTTTGGCAACGAAAGAACTGGGTATTTTTATCAAAGGAACACACTTTCCCACACTTAGAGCCCTTTTTCATAAACAGTGCAATTTGTGACTCTGGCTAAGTTTAATACAATCCTCTGTAACTAGTTTAAGCTAGTTAAAACACATATTAATTATTTAAAGTGCTCTAACATGTTTGTTTTTCATTTCTCAAAAAAAAGAAAGCTATTTTTTAAATCAGTGACCAAAACCACATTTGTATACCGATTTTCATTAAAATTCGCTGCTAGCCCCCGAACGGAAAAAATCCTAAAGCAGGACTGTTCGGAGGCCAATGTCCTAGGGGGCTTTTGTCCTAACTAACAGCCCATAACTTTAACACCACGGTGGCTGAAGAGGAACTGATACTTCAGATTAGATGTGACATCTGACTTGCCCTACCCAGCAATTTGTCCAGGGGGCTTTTGTCCTAGGGGGCTTTTGTCCTAGGAGGCTTTTGTCCGGACCCGCCCAATCTTAGCCTAAAATTTCTTTTATAACCTAAGAGTTATTTTATAATTTAAGTGTAATATATGGATCTCTATAATCCCACACATAACTGTATATTTTATTTAACCCAGTGGTTCTTAAACTGGGGGGCGCGGGAATATTTCAGGGTGGAAATAAAATTGTAAATGGAAGATGTCTGTGTTTCGTTTTCTTTTTAATATCAAATAAACCTAATGAACTGTAATATCAGTCAATTCACTTGAACATCAGGGGGACGATGGGTCAGAAGTCAACTCGTAGGGGGAGCACGGGACAAAAAAAGTTTAAGACTCACTGATTTAACTTATAATTAATTTTAAATTTTATTTCACTTCAATTAATCTTGAGTAAATTGTTATTGCAAAACTGTAAATTACAAAACTGTTATTGTTAACTGTAAAGTTAAAACAATTATAACCAATTTTTACACTCTACACTGGTATGCCATTTTTTTCCCTTTCACGCGCAATCGCACTTTCATTTTTATTCTTACATCTTCATATACACCTCTATACTGTCACACACTTTCTTAAATGATTCTTTATCCCCCAGTATTAACATATATAACAATAACCAGTCAACCACTACAAGCACTTTTCAGCAAATCGCCCTGATGAAGTCGCTCAAAATTTCATAAAAAAACAACCGCGTACTCGAGAGTTTGCCATCGAAAAAATTAGGATTACACTCCCTCACATCAATATTAATTTTCAAGAACACGTAACTGTAATCCATTAACCACATGAATTATTAAAGGAATCTTGGAAAATGTACATAATTCCCCATAATTCCAGTCT
Organism: Bathynomus jamesi; assembly: GCA_023014485.1. Lineage (NCBI taxonomy): Eukaryota > Metazoa > Arthropoda > Malacostraca > Isopoda > Cirolanidae > Bathynomus > Bathynomus jamesi. The sequence continues at coordinate 266,554 of JAJOZX010004671.1, forward strand.
TCTCCGTCTATACTCTACATATTATAACTAGTTGTACTCTTTACACGTTTCGAATAAAATTTAACATTTTATCTAATAATTTAGTACATTAATACTTTTAGTTAAGTACTTTTAGTTAATATTAATAGTAACAATTACTATTGGTATTTAGTTATGAAGACTAATTCATTCCATATCCAATTATTTAAAAAAAAAAATTACTTTATCCACTTTAAAAGAAAGTGCATTTAAGTGTGTTTACTTAATAATCTCAAATTTCTCATGTTTATTGATGTAAATAGATACGATCGGGAATTAACTGATATTTACTTAAATTAGTTTATTTTAGTAGGATTGAGTTTCATTCCCTTTTCCCAACATTCGGAAGCATCTCTTTCATTCAATTTCCGTTTTTCAGCTTTTAGTCTCATGTTTACTTCTGTATACAATTTCCTTCATACAAATATACATAATCACGCACAATTTTTACATTAGGATTTTAAATTATTTTTCACTATAATTCCATTTTGAACCTTCTTCAATCCGTGCGCACACTATTGGTAACATTGCGTAAAAAACTATGTATACACATACTACAAAAGTCTACGGATTTTGATTATACTCTTTCACCCAATTACATTCATCCAATTGCATTTTACCCAATTACACTGATTATACTTTTTCACCCAGTTATATTGGCATAATTATTGGTAATTCACTATTCCTATTCTATTTTATATACAAACCTTATCATAAAATCAATTGATATCATGGTAAACTATATTTAATTACTATATTTAATAAAACTATATTTAATTAATGCAAAAAAACTTCACTTTTTTCTACGTGAAAGTCACAATATGATAATAAAAACCCACTCTAATAGTGGAAATAAACTCTGTCTATTAGAGTGGTTTTTATTATCATATATTTAATTACTATGATATTTACTCCAGATTATTTGAATTTATTTTATTTTAATTTTTACTTACTTATATAATCTTGCTTGTTGCATTTATTCAATTATGTTAACCACTAAACTAATCTGTCCTCAATATATCACAATTTACCATTGACCACAAATAATTTAGTTCTTCACTGGATAAACCGATTACTCTCATATCCTCCTACATATTACATACTCGCATATCTATACATGCTTATTACACATATTTATACGTACATATACACACTTACATATTACTTTGACTATCAACTCCTTTTCCCCTCTCTGGTATTGCACCAATACATACAAACTGTACCTGACCCAAGTCTATACATCGTCCATACATAACTCTATCCTTCTTTCTCCCTTCTGTTCGTAATGCTTAACAATCTCTAAGTATTTAAATTGTAAGTAAGTAAATTTTAATGTTTCACTAAGTTAATTTAACTTTTCTTGAAATGAATTCTAATCCTATGCAAATTTATTCGCTTTCCTGGCACATTTCTGCGATCGTTCTCCCAACGTTGAAGATTCTATCCACCTATAAAATTTACCTCAATTTTTACCCACAATAGTCAGTGAGATAGTTTATTAACTGTACGATCATAGTAACTTCGGAAACCTAATCTCTGCCAAGTTTGACAGACAGACTACAGTATAATCCATTTAAATTAATTACTGTATATGAATTCGAAATTCCTGGACCTTGATTCAATTAAAATTTTTCCCTTTACTTATTATTTACTTATTATTTACTTATTATTTACTTAATTTAATTAAATGTTATTCATTATGAATGTACAGGGTGTTCGAAAAGTCTCGTCACCTCCCCCCCTCAAGATGTGCATATTGTAATACCAATTTTATTTGTGTGATTAATTGTATTTATATGTGGTAGGTGTAATTTAAGAAACAAGTCACTAGCAACTATTACTTTAATTACTTTAATTACTTTAATTGTTTCTGCATGTCTGCATCGCTTAATTCATTAACAAATGCCGGGTGGTATGGTTTCATGCCGAGATCTTTTGTCGTGTGATCTCTCATTGTGGACATGGGGACTGCAAGTTCTTGTGATCGTTTCCGAAGTGATTTTTTCGGTGAACGAGCCACCGATGCAATCACACCTTCACATTGTTCTGGTCGCGTTGTTGGTCTTCCCGACCGTGGTCTGTTCTTGATGGAGCCAGTTTCAAACAGCTTTTTCTCCCAGCTTAATACCATCTTGCTTGGTGGTGCAGCCTTATTGAATCTTGTGTTAAAATCATTCTAGATATCATGCATCGTGACCTTTCATGAGCCCATGTGCTCCTCACTATCCTTTCCTCCAGAGTGTAAGTGGACTGGTCTGCCATTGTTCACACAACTTTAATACTTGGAAAAGAGAAAAAAATGTCAATGAATCACATATAAATTCAATTAATCACACAAAAAATAAAATTGGTATTATAATATGTACATTTTGTAGGGGTGACGGGACTTTTCGAACACCCTGTACCTTCCCAACTAAAGTTATCTTAATCCAGGTAATCCCTCCCGAAGTTATCACGGTCTAGAAGATAATCTTGTTGATATATTATTGATTAACTTTAAAATTTAACTTAACTTAAATTCGATTAAATCCTAAAATTGGCTCTTTAAGCGACATTAGAAGACCGAAATTCCAACATTAGCTCAGATGTTAATTAGCTTATAAGATTTTTTTTTTGTATGATTACTATAATGATCATACTTATAATTTTGTAATCGTGACCAATTCGGACCTTATCGTACCCTGTTGATATTGTACAGGGTGTCCACAATGTCTTGTCACCCCAGTAAAATACTAACTTATTTTCATTTTTCTTTTGGAACCATTTGAAATGTGTGATAGCAGCAATTATACGATTGAACAACACATATTGGCTAGTACCTGGGTCCATGAGCGACCACGTGATGACAAAACCATTGAAAATATTCATGCAGACTTCTAGGACTGATTCAATCGTGCAGCTCCCCCAAACCCCCACAAAGGAGGTCCTGGATGTCTGCACAAACATTTTCAATGGTTTTGTCATTACGTGGTCGTTTATGGACCCAGGAACTAGCCAATATGCGTTGTTCAATCGTATAGTTGCTGCTATTACACATTTGAAATGGTTCCAAAAGAAAAACAAAAATCAGTTAATATTTTACTGGGGGTGACAAGACATTGTGGACACCCTGTACTTCAAATTATACTTCCATTTATTTATAATCTTGGTAATCAAATATCAACTTTTTAACTCACCTGTTGCAATTTTAAAATAATTTTTCCATTTTTTTTTCGATTAATATAATTGTCATTCTTTCATTACCTTCAGTGTCTTATTTAGTCCATTCCGAAATTGTCACTTTTCATTTCAAAATATATTGTACAGGGTGGGAAAAAAGTTTGGGTACCCCCCTCAAAATATTTATGTCTAATTTTTCGCAGTTTAGTAAATTTTGTTAAATTAACAAATAAATTAAATGTTAAAAATGTCAATATGCAATAAAGTCTCTTTTTCATGTACACTATCTTATTTTGAGGGGGGGGGGGGACTTTTTTGCCCACCCTGTGCATATTCATTCATTCCATCATGACACCCTGAGGGAGAAATATCACAACCATGTGATCTACCATTCCCACATTTGGACTGTATCCATGTTTGTGCCATGAGAAGTTCGCTCGCGAATGTCCCTTAATTTCACTCCCTTAAAGTACAAACAAGACAATCGATGGTTTAGATCGTTTTGGATTTCCATCAGAAATTTTTCCATATCTCCATTTTTCATCTCTTATGAAATTGATTATAATTAATTACTGTTATCTTGCATCTACCTTCCATCCCTAAATTTTCTCAGATTATACATGTACATTGAATGTGACATGATTTAATTCCTTGTTTGTACTTCTTTATTCATTTATTTAATTCATCCCCAAATGCACCCAATTCATTTATTATTACTCTGTATAATTGTATATATTTAATTAGCAGTTTCAGTCACTCTTGTACCATGGCTGTAAACCCTTCATTACCATGTCCCCCAAATTCATTTCCTTTCATTTCTCCCTATAATAACTTATACATCTTAACTAAGTAGCTATAAGGTATTAATTATAAATTAATTTGCTTTATGACTTCATATTATACAATATATGTTAAGTTCTCTCGAATTTGTCATACCTTGAATACTGAATCTTCAAAATGACATCCTTTAGTATTCAATGCACGATAATTTCCCTGCAGTTATACTACAGAGTGTGTATAAAGTAACTCAAGTGAAGAGACAAATCTGATTTGAACTGGTTGATTTAAATGTGATACCCCGTGCAAGAGCCTGTATAGAGGTCGATGATGGACATTTTCAACACCTCTTATAAACCTTACTATTGAATATACAGTTGTTATAAAGTACCTGTAATAAATAGTACTTGTCCATTTTCACTCGCGTTAATATAATTCAAATCGGATTTGTCGCTTTACTCGCGTTACTTTATACACACCCGGTATATAGTTATTATTTGTAAATGATGTCTTATGTATCTTCCCTTATAATAAACACTTATTAATTCATCTAATGTATTTATTGTCTACCTATGCCCTATCAACCTATACCTATCAGTCCATGTTTACACGGTTGCCCTTACATGTGATTACGTTCATATGTATACCATTGCAATGTTCGTCTAGCCGTAGCCACTCTTCGAATACTGAATTGTCTCCCTTTCCAGATTTGTCGCTTTGCTCGCGTCAGTATCCTAAAATTCCCAACTATCACAAATGCTGCTCTTCGTAATTTGTAAAGCTAACCTTCTCTCTCTCTCTCTCTCTCTCTCTCTCTCTCTCATACTCCATCACTAGATCATAATGTGTGTTATATTATGCCTATGTGTACCCTATACTAATTCTATTTACTTCTGCGTTACGTTACCATAAACATGTAACGTATGCGAGTCTACTCTCTAAATTATAAAAAAATAACAAGTTAGATTCCTACATTATATAAATTATGTAAAATTGTGTAAAATTCCTTAACTATCAGATATGTAATTAACTGTAATGTAATAAGTCGAATGTAATGACTCCGATATTATGTCGCCACTTAGGAATGTAAACTCAGTAAAATTATTATTTTTTGTTAGTTATTTTTCATTTTATTTTGGAATCTTCCAAAATCCATTTATCTGATTAAATTACGCTTAACGTCAAAGAATTCTTTGGATCTCCAGCTAAAGGGGAACTTGGATTTCAGATTGCACTCCCCCAAAATTTTAATTAATTTAGTATTTTTATTATAAAATTAAATCATTCTAACTTTAGCTGTTGTCAAAAGAGATCGAACCCCCATTTTCTTTCAATTCCTGACCATCAGCGACAAATTTAAAAGGCTGTAAATTCGTCTTCCCCCTTCAGTGCCTCTTTCTGTAGGAAATTTTCTTCAATAAAATAGTTTGAGTGAAAGAAGACTCCAATTAAGAATTTGTGTGTTTCCATCCGCTCCTTCAGTGATTTGGTTAAAAAATTATAATAATTTCTTCAGTCGCATGTTCTACGGCTAAGGCCGAGTTTATCAAGTAATTCCGACATTTGTGCAAAATTTGAAGACAATCCATAGTGTTTGATATTTCATTAAAAAATTTAAATTTTGAAGGGTATTGAAGGGGCGTTTTTCCTATTTTTCGATCAAAATTCTATTCCGTTGAAACTTTTCTAAAATCATCAAAATGAAGAGTAATAAAAGAAATACAAGCTCTTTCTTTCATATCGATGATAAATATGGAGATATTTGATATACGGTTGGGTAAACATTGTTAATCCCAAAAGAATTTGGAAATTCTGGTTAACTTATGCATATAAAAATTAACCACTGTATTTGGTATAATAAATCTTACAGTATTAGGAATGTTGATTATATGCACTTTTAATATTCTTTAATGAAGCGGGAGAGGGCGGGGGTTTCGAAGAATAACAGCAGAATAACCACAAATGATGAACAGCATAATACAACCAGAAAATTAACCAAAAACAGCGTCCTTATCTCTCATCCTCGACAGCTTTGCTGTTGCCTCAGTGAGTTTACTTTTCATCAGATTTAAAGATTTGTCTTATGTGTTCAGGCAAGTTTCATTGAAAATTAATCTTTTAAGATTTTTAAGGAGTTTGAAAAAAAAACGCATTGCAAAGCATGTATTTCAGAGATAGTGTTTCTAGCTCATATATATAGATACTATCTTTGTATGTATATACTTATATTATGTATATGTTACGGCCTTTTTGCGAAATCGACCGTTTTGCAAAAAGATCGGCCTTTTTGCAAAAGGGGCAAAAACCCGGCCGTTTTGCATAATGGCATTAAATGCCAGACCACTTTGCAAACGGGTCGGTATATTGGCCATTTTGCGAAATGACTAGTAATGCTGTCGGCCATTTTGCGAAAAAGGCGAAACTCCAATTAAGAGATTCAATCCAGTTCGATTGAAATTATTCAAATTGTTGAAATTTAAATTATTGAATAGCCGGTTAGGTTAACTGAATGGCCGGTTAGGTCAACTGTCCGCCCTTGACGACTGGTTAGGTTAAGGCGTGATATTTTCGTTAACAACGAAAATATCACGCCTTAACCTAACCAATCGTCAAGGGCGGACAGTTGACCTAACCGGCCATTCAGTTAACCACACCGGGCATTCAGTTGACCTAACCAGCCATTCACTGTCCAGTTTAATGTGACGTTCTGCCGTTTCGCAAAATGGCTGGCAGCATTACCAGTCATTTTGCAAAATGGCCAATATGCCGGCCTGTTTGCAAAGTGGCCTGGCATTTAATGCCATTATACAAAATGGCCGGGTTTTTGGCCCTTTTGCAAAATGGCCGATCTTATATATATATATTTATTTATTTATATGATGAAAATAACCACGATCTGCTATTTTGATTATTTCCTATCAGATTTAGATAGGGAGGGCAAGGCGTTACAGCTTTTGTAGCTCTCCCACGTGAATTGTATGTTCCTCCTCCAATATACTCTGCACTAATCATATCATTTTTGTTATTCTATATGAACTGTATGTACTCCCTCAATCTTGTTATTAATTTCAGTGTTTCTAAAGATATCATTAGACGATAGCGCTTGAGCACTATTTCGTGTTTTAATTTTTCTTCGTGGTTATTTTCATCATAAATATTATTCACGTGTTACTTTCGTGAAATAATTTTCATATATATATATATATATATATATATATATATATATATATATATAATATATATATATTATGAAAATGAATACAAATGAAAATGAAAAGGTTTATTGCCAGACTATAGTCCATATGACAAATATTATTAATACAATAACAGTTCACATACTAAGGATAGAAATATATATAGTTCATTAGAAATAATACAGTAATGTCGAAGTTAAGTGGAGCTACAGACAGACGTTTTCGTACCAAGAATTCTATAGCTTAGAGGATAAACGGCAGGACTCATGAATAGCTTGGATAATCGGGTTGGTTGATTTTTAATTCTTTGCACTAGGCTGTATTGAGCACGTTTTGTTACCTCTGGGAAGCTCGGGACATTGCGGATAGCAAACATTTGCGAAGCTGAGCATCTCGGGGGTAATTTATGTAAGAATTGAAAATTAAGAATATATATATATATATATATATATATATATATATATATATATATATATATATATATGTGTGTGTGTGTGTGTGTGTGTGTGTGTGTGTGTGTGTATATATATATGGTAGTGGACAAGAGCAAATAGACATCACGATGATTGTCCTCAAGAACAAATGGCAAAGCTCATCAATGGGATGCTATGCTAGAATGTGTATTAGCTTTACGTAATGCAAAGGAGAAAGCAACACAATTCTAAATTGATTTATTGGCTTTTGCTATCAAATCAAAAATGATTCAAAAAGCAAAGGTGTCTATTTACTTTTCTTAACCATATATATATATATATATATATAATGAATAAAACCACGAAGGAAAGGAAACATAGAATGATGATCAAGGTTATTCATCATAAATATTTTTCACGTGTTACTTTCGTGAAATAAGTTTCATATATATATATATATATATATATATATATATATAATATATATATATATATATACATTTTTTCATTTATAATGAAAATAACCACGAAAGAAAATTAAAACGCAAAATAGTGCCCAAGCGTTTTTGTCTAATTGCATTATCAGGAACACTCATTGTTCGTGGTTTAATTTTCATTCGTGTTATTTTCATCATATATATATATATATATATATATATATATATATATATATATATATATATATATATATATATATATATATATTCTCAATGCTCGGGACACTCGTATTAATAGCTTTACTTAGTGTGAGTCAGAACAGAAGACAGGGTCCATTCCTTTACACGAAACACCATGTATCTTTATCAACACGGATAACTCGTAAAAGGATCGTAAGGGCTAACCTTAGAGTGGATCTTAGGGTCTTTGTTAGCCTTAGCTTCTGTAGATCTGTAGATATTATGTACGGCCTTATATATATACTAATAATAACTGGAAATAAATCCTACAGCAGAATTTCAGGCAGTTTACTGAAACAATCTGTCGATTTAACCTGTACAATGCGCATGTTGTTATCGTAGAAAGATACCATTTATTCGTCGAATATTTAGCACAAAGTTATGGCGATAAATATCGATTTATATGGATTATCCTGAGAAGCTCCGATAAAGTATTTGATATAGGTTTGATCATGTTCATCATGATATAGGTTCAGGGGCGGATCCAGGAATTTAAGCAGAGGGGGTCCAGTCTTGGTGGGGCTCGTTACTGATATGTCCTCGACCGAAGGCCGAAGGGGGGTGCCCGAGGGGGTGCCCCCCCTCGGTAGGAAATTTTCATATTTGAAGATAGCTTTAGATGGATTTGAAGTATATTCCCGTTATCAAAATCCTGCTTGTTCACACACCCAGGCCAGGTCTGAAATGTCTCAGGATCGGACATAAACTTTTTTTCTTTATTCTTTTTAAGGAAATTAATTTTGTGGCAACCGGGATACACGTACCTTAAGCCATTTTAAGTCTTCAGGTCTTATTTTTCATATATAGGAGCAAACAAACGCAATCGAAAAATCGTTAGTCACCGTGAGCGGGGGGGGTCCGGACCCCCTCGACCCCCCCCCCTGGATCCGCGCCTGAGGTTTGATCATGTTCAACATGATATAGGTTTTACCATATTCATCATCATGTTCATCAAGATATAAGTTTCATCATGTTCATCAAGATATAAGTTTCATCATGTTCATCATGATATAGGTTTGATCATGTTCAACATGATATAGGTTTCATCATATTCATCATGATATAGGTTTCATCATGTTCATCATGATATAGGTTTCTTCATGTTCATCATGATATAGGTTTCATTATGTTCATCATGATATAGGTTTCATCATGTTCATCATGATATAGGTTTCTTCATGTTCATCATCATATAGGTTTCATCATGTTTTTTGCCGACTACTGTTTTTAGCGAAATAAGTTTTTAATGAAAAAAGTTTTACGTTTTACCTCGGTGATTGATCTTGTTTCAAAGCTCCTTTTTTTTCATTTGTGCTTCATGTGGGAAACTACTCGGAGATTGGATTTTTTCTATTGATGATGATAATTGGATTTAAGGACTGTAAACAATCAATTTATAATGAAAATTATTATTATTATTATTATTATTAGTAGTAGTAGTAGTAGTAGTAGTAGTAGTAGTAGTATTTAAAATGTCAAGTCTTAATGATTCTAATAATAGTAATAGCCTATAAGATTTATTAAGTGATATTTAGTAATTAAATTTATACGAATCTAATAATTATAAATCTTACTATACTGTAATTAATGTTTGACAGTGGTTGGCAAATGGCGACCCGCGGGCCAGACACGGCCCTCTAACGACCGTCGTCTGGCCCGCCGGCTTGGCTCCCCTACGCTCCAAAATGTTTTTATTTAGAAAAATTACTTTTCAGGATTTTTAAATTCAAACGATATAATTTTATTCAATTTTAAAAAAATCGACAGTTGGATAGCACGTACGGCCCTCTAACGACCGTCGTCTGGCCCGCCGGCTTGGCTCCCCTACGTTCCAAAATGTTTTTATTTAGAAAAATTACTTTTCAGGATTTTTAAATTCAAACGATATAATTTTATTCAATTTTAGAAAAATCGATAGCTGGATAGCATGTTGATGTTGTGCAGCACGATGAAACAAGTTAAATAGTTCAGAAGATCGCTCGTACCTTGATTCACGCCTCGTTCCAAAGTGTCTTCAACGCCTGAAAAATATCCTTGCCCGCCGCCTCTCGCCCCACTCACGATGCGGCCCACGTTTGAATCTAGTTGCCGAGCAGTGGTATATAGTAAGTCATATTACAGTAAAAATACGACATATATAAACACTTTTTATCAGTTCTAAATTCTACTCCCGATTCTTTATCCTCATAATTAATCAAAAAAGTTTTGGAATCAAATTGAAAGACCAAATTAACAAGATTAGTTCCAAAATTATTTTTAACACCCTTTTTCTGTCTCAGGAGAATTGGGGGTGAAATTCACCGTATAAATGAGAACTGAAAATAAAATGTGGAATTAGAACTGAAGTAATTAATTCACATTTAAATGTATATTGATTTTAATATCTTTCGGAATTAAAGAGACGAGTTCACGCTCTAAAATTCTATAGTTATTTAACACAAAGTTAAATAATTATAGAATTATGAATTATTACATAATTTTTTGGGTAAATTTGAAACTAAGAAGAGTAAAAATCATTTTTATTTTCAAAATTACAAATGATGTAATTTTAACTATCCTTCATGAGTCGAAACTTATTTAACATCATTTTGAGTTAAATTAACTAAATAGTTTTTAAAAGTGTAGTTATCTGGTGACGTACAATTTGTTACTGATGATGCCGAAGGCCAGTCTGCGTTTTAATGTTCTCCATATATACTCTAGTATTTAACGTTTGAAGATGTTCATTTATTCGCTTAGTGTGCCAACGTCCGTATCTCAGTAGGTAGCGCCGTTTCCCTACAAGCGGAGTGAAGACAGTGAGGTCGTGGGTTCGAGTTTCGATGAGTTTGGTAATAATAATTATTCAAGAGTTAGCGTAATGGGCCTCATTAGTTGACCTGAGTGCCGTATCAGTTTCTGGTCCTCCTCTATGATTATTTTACTCGTTTAGTCTGACTGAAGAAAAATGCTCAAAAACGTTCAATTATTGCTAAGAATTGTCCGAATACAGTGAAGAAGTGGTATGCAGATATGTAGGTCTAAAAGTGTTTTAGTTAAGTAATTGGCCAAAACTAGGCAAGTCCTTAATTAGATTACTGCTCATTCAATGTCATTCTCATTCACATTCGTGGCAAAGGTGCCAAATGGGGATGGCTAATATTTTCTAACTTAACTTAATTAACCTAACCTAACATAACATTAACCTAACCAAACCTAAGTTAATTTAACCTGGACCAAAGTGAGAAAGGCGTGGATGAGAATGGGGATGAAGTTGAGTGAGCGTAAACCCTTAATTATATTTATCGTACATAACAACAAACCCTGGTATGAGGTGTATACAGAATGCTCCAAGAGTTCTGCCCCATAATGTACAACATAATATTAGCCTTTGGAGCAGGGATTCTGGGGACATCCTGTCTAGCTGTAGCGCAACTGAGCCCCTCCTAGGAAGAAATGGATAGGCGCCAAAAGTAAAAATTGCCAGAAAAAGCAGTTAAACGTTGTACCAATTTGAAATTACCCTAACGTTTAAACTTTTAAAGATATATCGACGAAATATCTTCAGAAGTTCAAAAGTTATGACACTTTCAAATTGGTATAACGTTTAACTGCGTTCTCTGGCATATTTTACTTCTGTCGCTTAGCCACTTCCTAGGATGGCCTCAATTTTGACCACAGCACCTCTGAGTAATTTGTGCATCAAAAACGAGATAATAAAAATGAATATTTAAGAAAGTTGAAAAGTGAGAATACTGAAATGGTATGTGTATTGTGTATTGACTAATTACTAATATATGCATAGCAAACCACTAAATATGGGCATATTTAATAACACATCAAAAAGTGTATTCTCGTCTACTAAAGACGTAATTTTCCGAAGCATGTTATCTCGAAATACAAATTGGTTACATTCGAAAAATCAGTCGTATTTTTTAGAACAACTCCAACGAAAATCTTAATTATATAATTAATTGGTATAATTGTATAATTAATTAATTAATTAGATAATTTAGTAAAAAATTAAAATTTATCCTAATTGCAAGAATACTAATGAGTTTTCATTTTTATTCGTACCCTGTACCAGAATATATATATATATATATAATATATATATATATATATATATATATATATATATATATATATATACAGGGTGATTAAAAAAATGTTAACACTTATATGGGGTTTTATTTTTATTTCCACTTGATTTGTAAACCTACCTTTTCTGTGATGCAAACGGTGCTTCATATAGTCTCTACTTGCTGTCCACGGATATCTATGCATGTATGAAAGCGGTCAAAAGTTGCTCCCAAAGCCCTAAGGCACATCTTTAGTGGTAGTGATTGGATGACATCTGTAATTCTTCCCCATATAAGTGTTAACATTTTTTGAATCACCTTGTGTGTGTGTGTGTGTGTGTGTGTGTATTAGAAATGTGAAACTAATTAATTTATGATTTACTGATTTTTATGCAATAAATAAGGTAAATGCCATTAATTTTGCCTAAAAAGCTTCCATGCTTCCAAGGGCATATTCAGATGCGAGGACTGTCAATATATTAATGTCATAACAAATATCCAAAAATTGTAAAACTCTGTCACTTTTATTCTTTTCTGAATAAAAGTTTTGAATTGAATTTTGAGTTTATAATATATTTCTTTTTAGTTTCATTCTGAACACAATAAAAGCGTAAAGCTTAGGGAATTGATACATAAAATGCAATATCGTATCTATTGAGTTTTCATTCCTATACTTAGTATTTTTTTTATATATATAAAAAGATAAGATGTTAAAATTTATATTACGTTGATTTCATATCAATACCCACAAGTTTAGTGTTGTCCTCCGCGTTCAGATTATGTAGCGACCGTAGTTCGAATCCCACGTAAAGCTGTAGGTCCCCTCTGATATACGATCTTACACGTTGCGACGGAAGTTAAACAAATCAAAGAATCAAACAAATCAATGATAACGGGTATTGGGTAGTATTTAACACAAACACTGTTTGAATCTTCGAAATAGTTGATGGCCTCTGGGCTAATGTAGCGAGTGGCGTTCCTCAGGGTTCTGTATTGGGCCCCTTGCTTTTTCTTATATATATTAACGATTTAGATGTCGGCCTAGTCAGTACAGTTTCAAAGTTTGCGGATGACACGAAGCTGGGTGGTAGGGCGATTAATGACGAAGATAGAGGTAAAATTCAGGAAGATCTGAATAAAATCGTTGATTGGTCAGTCACATGGCAAATGAGATTTAACGTGGATAAGTGCAAAATTATGCATATAGGTTCGCGTAACGGTAATTTTGCGTATAGTATGTCAGGGAAAGATTTAACAAGCGTAGAGCAGGAAAAAGATTTAGGAGTTATAGTCACTGGTGATTTAAAAGTAGCGAAACAAAGTACAGCGGCGGTCAATAAGGCGAACAAAGTGTTAGGTTTTATAGCTCGAAATTTTGAGTACAAATCGCGCGATATTATAGTTCCTCTTTATAAATCATTAGTTAGACCCCATTTGGAGTACGCGGTCCAATTTTGGAATCCGCATATGCGCAAAGATATAGACAAAATCGAAAGAGTTCAAAGACCAGCAACTAAGATGATTCCGTCTCTTAGGTCAAAGTCGTACGAGGATAGGCTTAAAGAGTTAAAATTGACTACACTCGAGACTAGGAGGTTAAGGGGTGATCTAATCCAGGTTTTCAAAATTATGAATGGGTTTGATAACGTAGATAGAGATAGCTTTTTCGAAATATCTCAATATAATAGGACTAGAAATAACGGGTGTAAGTTGACAAGTAGAAGGTTCGAGACAGCAGTTGCGAAAAACTTTTTTACGCATAGAATAGTAAATAGCTGGAATAGTTTGCCGGTAGAAGTAATTAGTAGCACGTCTATAAACATGTTTAAGAATCGATTGGACGCGCATGTTGATAGAAAGGGTATACGTAGTTTAAGGTAGTAAAATTAAGGCTTTGTGGGGGTAGATCCCACAGCTCAACACAAGTGTTGTGGGATATAGGGAGGCAGCGTCTTGGGTTAGGGGATACTCTCTGTCCTTACACACCCCATTTAAAGAGATTCCTCTGCCGAGCGGTGCCCCCCATAGTACTGTGAGGTATTGAAAAACTCATGATCTTCACTTGCCCCACAAACACCTTTAAATGGGAGACCCATAATGGGTGCACACACATTTCTACATTACTGTACAGTCTTTACAGCCACACCTACACTTTTCCTCGTATGTGTATATATTGTAATGTATATGGTTGTAAATTTGACTTGGTCCGCAATCGATATGAACCGTGACTTGATGGATACCGTAATGAAATTGACTGGATTCTTTGGATCTGATATATTTGCATGTCCGTTATATAATAGATATAGAGTGTAACATATTTGTGGATAGTAGTCTATTATGACTTGATCCTCTGGATCGAGAGATTCTATCTTGTTTTAAATCGATAATTAATTATTTTTAAATTGATAATGTATATGGTTGTAAATTTTGACTTGGTCCGCAATCGATATGGACCGTGACTTGATGGATACCGTAATGAAATTAACTGGATTCTTTGGATCTGATATATTTGCATGTCCGTTATAAATAGATATAGAATGTAACATATTTGTGGATAGTAGTCTATTATGACTTGCTCCTCTGGACCGAGAGATTCTATCTTTAGTTTTAAACCGATAATTAATTATTTTTAAATTGATAATTATTTAGTTTCGTAAAAATTGGTCGTTGCCAATTTACCGGCAGTTTTTAAATAAGTTTCTTATGTTCTTGTGGTTCGGAACCCACGTAAAATTGTAGGTCCCCTCCGCCACCACGGAGGACATACACAATACACGATTACGAACACAGTTAGGTAGACCAGCCATGAGTGGATCCTAGGGTCTTTGTTGGTCTGAAACATTATAACATTATAACATTATAACATTATTATAACAAGTAAATTTTATTGTGGCGTGACATGCAGTGAAGGATCTCATCCCGATCTTCATCATTCCCATTCCAGTCTTCGACCAAGAATGTTAAAAATCAAAATTAATAACTAAACGTTATGCGAGTTAAAGTAAATCGTCGAGAAATGTTGTAACATTTAAGTGTCTTACAAATTAGGAGGTTCAAAATTTCTTTCCAAAGAAATTAATGTTCTCGGAGATAGACTGAGAAAAATAGATTTTAAAAAAATGGTCTCTTCCCGTTCTCTGTCATTCCCATTTTTAAGCCTTCATCTAAGAACGAGAAATCCTAAATTAGGAATATTAAAGGAAGTATTTCCCAAATCGATATATTCCTATCCCATTTAGAATTTTCCATAGAAAATAACCTTCCGGTCTGCATTTGCGTCACAGCCTTCATTTTACCCCTCACCAAATCGAGATAAACTTTTTCCCTAAATTTGGAATTCCCATTTCGAGCATTCTCATTTTCGGACCTAAAATTGGAATAGAAATTGTGCCAAATGAGCAATAATTAGAAGGTGACAAAGGGAAGTGATGTAACTGCATTTTTTTTTTAATTTTGATTCGTGACTTTAAGAGTTAATTACGGACATAAGAGTTAATTCTTCTACTCGAGGAAGACAAATTTTCTTAACCGAAAGTTTAAATAAGAATATTTTGTCTTTTCCAACTCGCAATGTTTAATTCTTGTGGACGTCATTAAACCTAAAATTCAAGAAACAAATTTTTTGAAAAGTGCCCTTAAATTACTTTCCCCTTGTCACCCTCCAACCAGCACTCAAGATATACTGTACAAACCATATGAAAAAATCAGTGACTATTAATAGTTTTTCCAAGTCTCATTTATGGTGGTTCATTTTAAATTTCGTTCTTTACGACTACTTTCAGTACTATACTGCATGTAAAAAAAAGAAAAGAAAAAATCTATTGCATTTCCATTGTTATATATATATATATATATATATATATATATATATATATATATATATATATATATTATATATATATATATATATATATATATATATATAGAATATATCGGTATATTTTATATATATATAGATACACAGTATATTGAAATCATGCATATTTATATACTGTAGATGCACAATACATCGATATACTGTATATCTATATAGATACACAGTATATCGATATACTGTATATCTATATAGATACACAGTATATCGACATACTGTGTATATATATATATATATATATATATATATATATATATATATATATATATATATATATATATATATATACATAAAACAGTAAACGTACGTACGGTACCAACAGTATAATTAGACCAAAAAAAATACATATATTAATTAATGTAGATCTAAAATAAATTTAGAGCGGAGTTACCTTATGCTCCAGTATACTCCGACTTCGGTAAACGATGGAATATGATTCAGTAAAAAGTTCGCCTGGAAACGAAATTCCTAAAAACCACCAAAAATTACTGATCGGTAATATTCCATTATTATTTATATTATTTTTTTAATTAATATTTTTTTTCAAAGAATCATTAAAGTTTAATAATTTTTTATGTTTTTTAGAAATTTTTGTTTCTAGGTAAACTTTTTACCGAAACTGTACATGTTTCGACATTATATAATCCGTTGTAACATCGCTGTTCTACAGAACATAATGTAGACTGTGTGATCCATGAGCCAAAATTTAGAGTGAGAACGTAAAACTATCACGAATATTTTCGAAGCATTATATTCTGTTTTACCCCTTTCAGTACGAGTAGGACTGTAATGTCCCACCCACCGGAAATAATAATAATAATAATAATAATAATAATAATATTAATAATAATAATAATAATAAAATAATATGTATAGCACTAAACTACAACTTTTCTACAAATGCTTCAACGTGTTTATATAAGTTTATTTTAGTCGTCGGAAAAGGAACCTAAAATGAGTGTGATGTAAGCGAAGAGTTACTAAAATATTTGGGTTTTGAATAACATTAAATCTTATACTTTTTGGTTTAAACCAAATATATTTGAGAAGGAAAGGGTTAATTATTTTGTTGATAGAGTTCAATTGTTTATTGCGAGATGATATTACGCATGTCGTGGTTTTAGCTACAGTATTAAAGCTGTCCTATTAATAATAATAATAATAATAATAATAATAATAATAATAATAATTGAAATTGAAATTGAAATTATTATTCAAAAGTGCAAAGAATGTACAATTACAATTACAATTAAAACATACAATTTCAAATAGTATGACTAAAAAGTTACCAAATTTGGGGCAATAAAAATTGCCTTTCATGGCAGAAATTACACACAAGATTCTTAAAAATAGATGTACGACATATATATATATATATATATATTATATATATATATATATATATATATATTCCGATGGTGATTGTAATAACAATTTTTAATAACAGCGATATACTAGTAATATCAATAACAGTTAATGTAATATCAAATACATTGTCACTCCTTAGAATGAAAAACTGTCATCATACATCTTAAAAATAATAATTTCGAGATTATTTTCAAGTTTCTTCACACGGTCGGTCTTGAAGTCAAAAGAAACAAACGCCAAGATTGAGATAACAGCGAAGGTGTTTATCAAATCTCTTTTGGGAATTGTGAGAAAAGATTTATTATACAGTTCAGACAGGTATAGAGAGGATTGGAGGAAAGGTTGAGTGTGAACATATGAAAAAGATACACTATTTGCCAATGTTTCAAATCTAGTTTTCAGACATATTGAACGACATAATCATAAAATAAATGGAAGGGAGATAAATTAATATGGCAAATTTGATCTGGTGATTAGAAGGGTCTCAATTAGCAGTTTAAAAGTACCTCGAGGCGTTTCAACTGGGTTAGACTACAGGGTGTCCCGTAAGTCTGGACCCATAGGGATTTATAATATATTTTTTTATTATGTTGCAGGTAAACCATGTCACTGACTAGAGAGGAGAGAGTTCAAGTTATTTTGCTGGTCGGGACCCGCAGTCACCGGGAAGTGGCCGAAGAATTCAACAATATGCATCCAGACCGCGCACCAATCACACACAGATGTGTTGGCAAGTTGATAGCCAAATTTAAGGAAACTGGATCCGTAGCTGACAAGCCTCGCAGAGGACCTTCAAGGACTGTTACGGAAGACGAAACCAGTACCAATGTGTTGGCTAGCTTCGCTGTCAGTCCCAAGAAGTCATTTCGACGCATGTCCAGCGAAACTGGGACTATTTTGTAATTTTATTAATTTTGCCCTATGGGTCCAGACTTACGGGACACCCTGTACAGTATGTGAGGATTTTTAATGTAATTTATTTTCCATTGTACAGTTTCGGAAATAAGTTTGCCGAGAAATCTAAACTTTCTAAAGAACATATTAAGGTATTAATCAGTTATGACTGAGTTCTGTTTTTGAAATTTTGTTACTGTCAACAAAAGTAAAATATTCAAAGAAAAAGAAAATAACACCAATTAATAACTTTTCATACTTTGGAAACTTCGTTTTCCCTGAAAAGAAGGGACGTGAAATGTCGAAACGCGTCGTAACGCGTCTTTTAATGAATTGTTCTCCTAAACAACATGCTTCGTATTCTAATTTACTTAACGTCCTTCGCACGTTTTCATTAACAATCAAATATAAACTTGCTTTAAATAAAAAATCAAAACGTGCGAAGACGCGGAAATAAATAGTGAATCGCACGACAAAAGCAAATTTGGAAGAACAAAAGAGAAAGTCATTACGGATGATTAAAATACTTCCCACTCAATGCCATTCCAGCCACGGCGCGCAAGCGGGAATTCCAGATACGGGAATAGAGTCTCTTGATTTGGGAAAGGGTGAAAATGGACGATGTTTGTATAAAAATGTAACTAAAAATGGGAAATCCTACAAGTCGGAATGGGAATCAGAATCCGTTTCCGTGTCCCTTTCTCGCTGTATCAGTTTCTCGGAGACACTAGTACCGGACCTCTAGACTTCCGGATCGATTTGAAAATTGCCTCCTCCGAGGTTTCTACTTTCAGATTTCTCAGTCATAGACAAAGAATGGAATGGGAATAACACTGAATAGGAATAATAACTTACCAACTAGGAAAATATTCACATTTATAAATTTATATATAGACATAAGCTAAAAAAGTTAATTCACAAAACAAATGCATTATATATATTCAGTGTGTGTATATATATATATATATATATATATATATATATATATATATCACCTTATTCGTTTTTATTTATATCTTTGCAAGAAGCGAAAACTACAAAACGAGAATTATTATTTAAAAAGAGTAGTCGTGAATTTTTTGAATCATAAAAGTTGTGTGTGTTTTGTTTAAGATAACAAAAAATACTTAACTTTACAGCCGTGCAAAATGGCCATTTCGATAATTACTCTATATAGACTTAGTGACATTCATCCACCATAACCCTGATGCCAGAACCATACGTAACACGTACAAGAATTTCTAAAAAACTGGTTCGGTTATGGATAAATCTCGCAGCGGACGTCCAAAGTCAGCTCGAACAGACTAGAACCAGCAAGTGGTCGAGGAAGCTTTTTCTCTTAATCAGACCAAATTCATCAGGTTGTAGTAGCTTTGGAGGTGGACAAAAGTCATTCTACCATTGAACAAAAGCTCAAGGAGGACATAATAAGACAAAATTAAGAGCAAACAGAACAATAATGTATAGTGAAATACATTGAAATTGGTGTTGCACGTGTGGAGATGACCTCAAGGTCAGAAAAGATATAGAGTGGAATTATCTCTTTTGCAAACATAATTCCAAGGACTGTTTTGAATATTGATATATTTAATTTGTAAGTTTCTTTTCTTTGTTCCAAATATAAGTGTTTTAACCCTGTATGAATGACTGCTACTAAATGTTAAGATTTGAAACAAAAAAATTCATAACATTATCCTACAAAAATTTCCGTACAGAAAGGGTTAAATGAAATTTTGAATAACTTTGTGTGTGTATATATATATATATTGTGTGTGTGTGTGTGTGGTGTGTGTGTGTGTGTGTGTGTGTGTGTGTGTGTGTGTGTGTGTGTGTAATACAATCTGGAAGGAAAATGAAAAAATAATTCTGAGGCTTTCGTCAATGACAAGATTTCCTTGAGGAAAGCCTCAAAACTGTCATTTTATTTTGCTTCTGGTTTGTATCGCGCACACACACACACACACACACACACACACACACAATATATATATATATATATATATATATATATATATATATATATATATATATATATATATATATATATATATATATATATATATATATTAAAAGGCACGCAATTATATGTGAATTCGAAATCTGATGTAAACAGTTTGTTGACTCTTCTGACATGAACAAAAAACTATAATATATTCAGAGCAAACGAATTATATAGGAGAACAGAATGATAGTGTATATATCGGAAAATGTTTGCACAGTTGAAATATTAGTAGGAAAATCCAGTACACTTGAAATTCTTATATTATCCCATGTTAATGAAGTGAATTCGCTGATGATTTTTTTTATGCAAGAAGGAGCCAAGGGCGAACACCCTCAAAAACGCCCTCCCCCATTGAGGAAAGAGAGAGCCAAAATCAAGGTCCAAGGTTTTCGAGATGCCTGGACACTCTGCGTTTGAAAGATTGGAAGTCATAGACAGGGGGATGATGGGTTGAGGAAGATTGTTCCAGAGTTGAGCGGTTCGGTTGATGAAAGATTGAGAATACCGATTAATCCTTACATTAGAGAGTTGGACAGAAAAGGAATGAGGATGTGTAGAAAGTCTGATATTGCGCGCTCTCCTTAAATGAGGAGGCACGTAGTTAGAGAATTCAGAAAAGCACTGTCCGTTATAATAGCGATAGTAAAGGAGGAGTGAGGCAACATTGCGACGAAGAGAGAGGGATTGAAGAGAGTCAGTAAGAGGCGGGGAATTGATGAGACGAAAAGCCTTTGATTCCATACAGGGGCGGACAAGACCCCTGTACAGAGACAGTAAATGAGTGGGAGTAAAGAAATTGCGGAGCAGGTACAGCACACCTAACCTCTTAGAAGCTGTTTTAGAAACAGGGTATATGTGATCTTTCCAGAAAAAATCACGAGTAAAGGAAACGCCAAGAATGTTAAGAGAAGAGGAAGGATTGAGTTGTTTATTGTTGAAGTTAAGGGGATAGTCGTGTGGAATACTGTAACGAGTAGACAGAAGAAGTAAGGCATTGAAAGCCACAAGGTTTTTTTCTGCCGCAGTCAGAGATACTAGAAATATCGGAGGTCAGGTGCATCATAACCGCCCAACGCAAATCAGCAAATCATGGAGTAACTGTTGAGAAGGACGCTTTGTGAAGCGGGTGGAAAAATCAAAGATGGAATCATCGGCATAGGAAGGGATGGGACAGGAACAGGAAGTGCGACTTAATAGAGCATTGATAAATAAAAGGAAGAGAGTGCGTGACAGAACAGAGCCCTGAGGAACATCACTATTAATAACTTTAGGAGAATGAGAGTGGCCATTTACAACCTCATCTATAGATCGACCAGAAAGGAAATCAGAGAGGTATAGAGTAAAGGATAGAAACCGAAAGAGGACAGTTTCGAAATTAAGGATTTGTGTCAAACTCTATGAAAAGCTTTTAATATGTCTAGCGCAATAGCAAAAGTTTCACCGAAATTCCGAAAGGAGGATGACCAGGAGTCAGAGAGATATGCGAGAAGATCGCCAGTAGAGCGTCCCTTGCGGAACCCATACTGACGATCTGAAATAAGATTGTGAGAAGAGAGGTGTTTAAGGATCTTCCTATTAAGGATAGATTTGAAAAATTTTTGAAAAGCAAGAAATCAAAGCAATTGGACGATAGTTGGAGGGTTGGAGCAGTTAACCTTCTTTGGGACAGGCTGAATGAAAGCGAACTTCGAGCAGGAAGGAAAAGTACCAGATGAAAGACAAAGACGAAAGAGTTTACCTCTGTAGGGTGTCAGCACAGAAGCACGTTCTTGAAAACAACTGGAGGAACACCATCAGGACCATACGTCTTCCTCGAGTTGATCCTAGATAGGACAGAAAGACCATCTTTGGAAGAGATTCTAATTTCAGATATAATTAAGTAAGAGGGAGAAGGAGATGGAGGAACAACACTGGAATTGTCCATGGTTGAGTTGGAAGCGAATATTTGAGCGAAGAGTTCAGCTTTATCAGAAGAGGCGGCAACTGAGCGGTCGGAAATGGAAACTGGAGGGAAAGAAGAAGTAAGTTGTTGGAGAGGTTCTTGTCTAGGTACCAGAAAGAGCGAGAAGAATTAGATACGTTTTCACTTTTTTGTCTGATGAAGGAATTTTTAGCAAGTCGAAGAACAGATTTTGCACGATTCCGGGCAGAAATATAAGTTGAGTGCGAGTCAGGAGCTGGATGACGACGGTACTTTCTGAAAGCCTCCTCTCTGTTGCAGATGGAATTAAAAAAGCAAAGTTAAATCAAGGTATTTTTGCATTAGTAGTGGGAATTGAAAATAGAATGTACGCCTCCATGCCAGAGAGAATTATTCCGTGATGCGCTCAGTACACCAAAAGGGTCCTGACCACGGTATCAGTAATCATTCCATGGGAAATCACAGAAGTACTGCCTGAGAGCCTCTCAATCAGCGGCGCCAAAGTGACAAAGGCGCCTCCTCTTGGGAGGATCCAGAGGCCGAAATGGAAAACTGGAATGAAAGGACAGGAAACAGATATAAGATTGTGGATCGGAGGGGCCGAACTGAGAAAAATTGTAATAGAGTAAGAAGAAGGATGAGTGGTGAGAAATAAATTCCGAATGTTGTGCCTATCTCCATGACGATCGGGGACACGAGTAGGGTGTCGAACAATCTGTTCTAGATCATTCAGGATAGAGAAGTTGTAAGCTAGTTCACCAGGAATGTCAGTGAAATGGAAAGAAAGCCAAAGGTAGTGGTGAACATTGAAATTTCTTAAAGTGGAGATTTCGGCGAAAGGACAGTGGGATAAAATATATTCCACTTTGGAAGTGAGATAGTCAAAGAGTTTTAAATAGTCAATAGAATTAGAAGAAAGGTAGCGCAGATGTATTTAGTTTGAGATTGACAAGTAAGCCGTAGCCAGAGGGTGTAGAATCCGGAGGATTCAAGTTCGGGAATACAAGAGCAAGTTAGGTTGCGTATACAGACACCCGAGTTTCAGTTGGGAAGAGAAGGTGTCGCTTAGAGGAGGGGAGGTGATGTTCAACAGATTGAAAATTTGAGGAAAGGCCACGAATGTTGTAGAAGTTTATAAAAAGTGAATCAGGCAGAGGCCCAGAATCTCGAATGGGAAGAACCAGCCCGTGTCTGCCCGTGACTGTCCGGCTGCCTCGGCAGCGAGGGAGTAGAAGTGGGAACACTAATAGTCCCCTCACCAGGGGACTCGCAGATTCTTGAGGTCGATGCCATTTTGCTTTTTTAATTTTGAAAAGATTGTGTAGTGTGTAAGATGCATGTATATTGTATAGTGAGGAATAGGAGAGAAGTGTGTGTTTGAGAGCATGTTGGACTGCTCACAGAGTAGATGAGACACAGTAAAAGATCAGCTAAGGAGGACAGTGACAGGAGAAACGGAAGTTCCAGCATTCCCTGTCTTCTGCCTAAATCCCCGGCTCAGTACTTCCCTGGGAAGTTTACACATGCGCAGAACTCCAAACTAATGAAAAGGAAATGTTAAATTTATTATAAATACTGCACAAAATATAGTGTACCATATTATCGTTAACATCTCTTATCATTATCACCCTTACTTGCAGTGATTTTAAGGTACTTTCTATAGAAGTGAACTAATGGTATTGGATGCATTGGAAAACCTATAAGGGCTGTTTTTCTGAAGACCTTGGTTCGAATCTTCGCTCAAATTTCAGATACCTTGGTGGTGCATAGTGGTTCGGATCCCACGTAAAGCTGTAGGTCCCCTCCGTCCTATGACTCTCGCTGTTACGAAGGAGGTTAAACAACCTTAAACGGTATTATTATGTACTGAACAATTTGTGTGGTTTTACAAAATAAAAGGAAGAAGATGGTCTTTTTCTGACACTGAATACTGTAAAAACCATCTGGCATGAACTAGAACAAAATTACTGAAGAGAATGCGGGGATGAAAAAAAATTCTAGACGACATTTTAATCATTTAATGCCCCAGGAAGCTTTTCTGGTGCTCAATAAATTTGTCTGGCATTTGCTTCAGGAAATTGCTTGTAGGCGCTATGGGATTATTATGACAGATAGCAGCGACATTCTAATAATTATAGAAACCACCCAAACAGATATTGTAACTTGAGAAAACTACGGATGAAATTTAAAAGAAAATAAAACTTGGTCAAGAAGAAGCGTTTGAAACATTAAATGTACTCATAAATTCAGGCAAAAGTTAGCGTGGAAAATCATAAAGGAAAGAAAAAAAAAAAATTAAGAGATTCCACGCCCAAGTTTTCACCTAAAAAAGTCTCATTTGATGAAAGAAAGAAAAAAATATATAATTAATATTAAGAAAATTAATAGCGAAGACAAAGAAAAGAAAATTAGTGGAAAATGGTACAAAGCAAGATAAAAAAACATTAGTTTCTCCAAGGAAGAAAAAATAAAAATCTTATATACAGTATATGCAACGTAAATGATAATTTCCAGCTTTTCAGATAGCTTATCAAGTAAGAACGAGAGCAATTAAGTTCTGCAGTAAAATGGTTTTCAAACAAGTATAAACAACAGACAAGCGATAAAATGGCAAGGAAGAACATTCGTAGTAATAATGTCAACAGAAGCGGCCTAACGATATTTCGCTGACAAGTCATTCTGTCGATAAGATGTTTTGTTAGTTTTAGTTAAGTTAGATGTAGGTTTGGCTAGAATTAGTTATAGGTTTGGTTAAAATTAGTTGTAGGTTTGGTTAGAATTAGTTATAGGTTTGGTTAAAATTAGTTGTAGGTTTGGTTATAATTAGTTGTAGGTTTGGTTGGAGTTAGTTGTAGGTTTGGTTAGAATTAGGTATAGGTTTGGTTAAAATTAGTTGTACGTTTGGTTAGAGTTAGTTGTAGGTTTGGTTAGAGTTGGTTGTAGGTTTGGTTATAATTAGTTGTAGGTTTGGTTGGAGTTAGTTGTAGGTTTGGTTAGAATTAGGTATAGGTTTGGTTAAAATTAGTTGTACGTTTGGTTAGAGTTAGTTGTAGGTTTGGTTAGAGTTGGTTGTAGGTTTGGTTATAATTAGTTGTAGGTTTGGTTGGAGTTAGTTGTAGGTTTGGTTAGAATTAGGTATAGGTTTGGTTAAAATTAGTTGTACGTCTGGTTAGAGTTAGTTGTAGGTTTGGTTAGAGTTGGTTGTAGGTTTGGTTAAAATTAGTTGCAAGTTTGGTTAGAATTAGTTGTAGGTTTGGTTAGAGTTAGTTGTAGGTTTGGTTAAAATTAGGTGCAAGTTTGGTTAGAATTAGTTGTAGGTTTGGTTAGAGTTAGTTGTAGGTTTGGTTAAAATTAGGTGCAAGTTTGGTTAGAATTAGTTGTAGGTTTGGTTAGAGTTAGTTGTAGGTTTGGTTAAAATTAGTTATATGTTTGGTTAGAGTTAGTTGTAGGTTTGTTGGAGTTATCTGTAGGCTTGGTTGGAATTAGTTGTAGGTTTGGTTGGAGTTAGCTATAGGTTTGGTTGGAGTTAGTTATAGGTTTGGTTAGAATTAGTTGTAAGTTTGGTTAGAATTAGTAACAGGTTAATTGAGTTAGATTATTATTGTCGATGAAATTTTACATCGACAACATGTCTATAGATCCACCAGAGGCGAGTTAATATAAACATTGTCACAGTAAGAAACTAATAGAAATGATATGGATTAACCTTCGAATCATGCTAAAATTATCAGAATGATTAATTTTAAATTGCGTACATACTACTCGTTTCTCCACACACAACACAAAAAGCGAGATAACGCTGAAGTGGAAAGTCAGGGGAAACATCTGTTGTATATCGTAAGAAAGATTTCTAGTCACGCCACTAAATTCTGACGTTACAATCTTGCTGGAAGTATGACGTGAAAAAAGTAACAATATGTGCATTCAAAATACGGAAATGAAAGCACAAAGGAACTTCACGACCACACTCTAAATAGAAATAGACGTTTCTAAATTTAGACGTTTCATTGTCCCACTTTTGTGACTTTTGAAATGTCTAATGCATTAGCTATTTCATATTAGTTAAACATTTCGCTAAACATTTTAGTAAGTCATTTGAAATGTCTAAATTGTCCCAATTTTTTAAACAATTGAAAAGACTAAACTGAAATGTCTACTGGAATGCTTAATGAATTGTCTAACAATGAAATGTCTAATACATGAAAGTTTAAGGAGTTTAAGTATAAGTGTATATGAAAATAACTGCTTCACAACATTACTCTTAAAAATGTTTACTTTCAGTTTATATCTATTTCTTCTTGTAATTGACTCTGTATCATCATCAAATTAAAGGGTTCGGGGTTTTCCAGGTGTTTGGAGAAGAGGTTCACCGTTATGTTGACTGTTCTTTTTGTCCCGTTCGTGGGTTGGTGTGACGACACGCCCACACTAACGATGGTAACGTGACCATTGATTCTTTACTATTCGTTCATTTTTTTCACTAATCCACAACTAAGTAAATTAATGTTTTCATCCTTATAATAATGACTTTAGAATTTAACCTTTTTACCATTAATATAAATTGTTTTCTTATGAAACACCAACATTTCTATACTTTTAACCTTATGTTTACAAATTAATTTAACTTCACACTAACGTTATATAATTCAAGAGACAAGGTTAAGCCTTCATCGAAAATCAAGTAGGCCTTCAAAAGGATGTAGCCTCCCCCGTGATATAAATAAAAAGTAGGGCTGGGCATCCGGGATCCCGGGATATTATTTGACCCAATATTCAAGCGAAAACGGTTTTCAAAGTTTAAAAAACGGGTGATAGTCCGGTTGCACGGGGTGGGAACCCTGCATTGTTTGTTATAAAGCAAATCTTGACATATTTTGAAAGCTTATACCACCCCATTCAAGAATCCATCGGGTTTACACCTGACCCCCGCTTGGCTTTTTCAATATGGCCGCCATTTTCCAAGATGGCCGGCGAAACTGAAAAATCCCGTATCCTGGTCAATACTTGATGGATTTTGATGATCTTGTGTCATTTCTAGGGGCTTTTAGGATGATGAGTCGATCTGGAGGGGTTGCAGATACTTTGGGAGTCGTTTTGACGCACATTCGTCAATACTCAAGGTCATTGGAGGTCAAACGCCCTCCGAAATAAGGAATATCCCATATCCCGGGCAGTCGTGGAGATATTTTAGTGATCATACTGTCGTTTTTATGGTTTTGGACGAGACTGAGTAGTTCTATAGGCACATGATAACAGTAGGATATCATTTTGCATTTGCAACTCCATGGGTCAAGTCAAGGTAATTTGAAATTAAAGTTTGGCCTTGAAATATGATAATGCCACAGTTGACATCACTGTATTTGCTTTATTTCAGTGACAATTTCTACAATCTAGCTAACTGCTGAGCACTTAACATCTTTTCTGCAGATAAAACCAGATCATAATGCTTAAATGACATAACCCACATTATATGGATATGGATATTCGGATCCACAATTTATGCTGAAGTGCAGGGCACATGCATTCTATGGAAGGTTGCAAAGCTACAAGATATGACCTCGTAAGCAAAACAAAGCTCACACCTAGCTGGGGGATTGGCATTGACAATTTTGATGCAGTTATTGACATTAGGTAACCATTTATTTGGGGGCAAATATCAAAAGAAATGGTTGTGTCAGGATCGTCAGGATCATCAGTCTGCTCTTCGTTTGCGTTTTGGGTCAATGGATTGTTGCAATCCAAGCCGCTGCCACATGCACAGAACATTGTGCAAGGGATTCAGCGTCCCATGCAGCCGCAGCGACTCCCCTGCATGCTGATTGTGATTCACACCCACATCTGATTAGCTTCAGAACTTCATCTGGTGCTAAGCACACTCCTTCACCAACTGTTTTTGGGATGAGAACTCTGTTTGTTTCGTCTCTCTCTCACCCATAATGCACAGGATCAAGTGGTGGTGGGTCACACTTTAGTGCATCGAGCCAGTTCGCCACAGTGTAGTGAGCTCTGAGCACATTTTGATGGAAAGCTTCAGTTGTTGGCGGTAGAGAACATAGTTTGGGTGCAGCAGTTCCCGACTTGTCTACTTCAATTGAATTCCATGGTTTCATTTTGTCCTTCGACAATTCTACACACAAAGCAATGAAGGGGCGGTCTTCAGGTTCAACCCTTGACTTATTCTGGCAAGCTCTCTCAACCTCAACATGAAAGGTAGACATACAATCTTTATGGTATCGGGCTTCTTCAGCCGGTAAATCTCCTTTCATGCCCAACAACCTACTGAGTACAACTTGTCCCTGCTCATCATTTTTCAGTTTACACTTTTCTATCAACACATCTTTGTAATTTGTTTTTTTATCACCAAGCTTATCGGTCATAAACCTAGATGCTGGAATGCGGTATTGCACCGGAACTTTGATGTCATACTTCTCGGGTAATATACACTCACTGACTTTCAAACAAAAGAGACAGTGTTTTTTAGGGTCATATACTTGGCCTTCACTGAGAACAGCACTCCGTAGTCGTTTTGGCTCTACTGTAGGGGTATCACATTCTCTCTTTTTCATGAATGCTGATAAATTCCGCTTGGACACATAAGTGGAAACACAGTTCTTGTGACAACAAAGGATTTTTTCTCCATCTTCCAAGAGAGGCTCTAGTCTCGTTCGAACATCTGGCTGCCCTCTGATGTCACTGCTCTCTATGATTTTCTGAATCCTCCCACAATTTGAAAGACTTTCTGACCTCCAGAACAGCTACGCAGGAAATCCTTGAAGAAACATTCGTCTGCAGCTTTTGTAGAACCTGAAAAATAAGAATTTTGTTTACCTATTCTTCAGAGTACAAATCGCATTTAAATAATTTATCCTCAGCAAATGAAAACTAAACAATGCTCACTTGGTATATTCTCCATATTCAGCAGTCAAAAAACAATTTTAGAATAATTAGACATATTGGAATTCACCTTACCATGGGGAAAATAATCCCTAATTTCATTTTAAGCCCTATAGAACTACTTAGTCTCGCCCAAAACCATAAAAACGACAGTAAGATCACCAAAATATCTCCACGACTGCCCGGAATATGGAATATTCCTTATTTCGGGCGGCGTTTGAACTCCAATGACCTTGAGTATTGACGAATGTGCGTCAAAACGACTCCCAAAGTATCTGCAACCCCTCCAGATCGACTCATCATCCTAAAACCCCTAGAAATGACACCAAGATCATCAAAATCCATCAAATATTGACCAGGATATGGGATTTTTCAGTTTCGCCGGCCATATTGAAAAAGCCAAGCGGGGGATTCTTGAATGGGGTGGTATAAGCTTTCAAAATATGTAAAAATTTGCTTTATAACAAACAATGCAGGGTTCCAGTAAAATCAGGGTTTGTGCTACCGGACTATGAACGAAAACTTCAATTGTGAAAAGCGTTTGCATGAAATAATTATACATTGCATGAAATAATTATACATCATAATAAAACTGTTTCAAAGTCTCCCCTGAAAATAGAATACCGGGAAATCCCAGGATCGAAATCCCGAGAAATGAGCTGTCTACTTTACTTCCGGGATCCCGGATGCCCAGCCCTAATAAAAAGCCTAAGGCTCAGAAAGAATTCACTTTCGTTGGTAGCTCTAGGAGGTAATGCATTGAATTTACTGTTCTTAATTCATCTTAAATAGAGGCCCTATTTCCAAGGGGTTCGAACAGAGAAATTGAAAAACATTAACAAGGGAAAGCAAAACGATCTTTAGATGGACAAACTGCTTCTGACGACTCTGTCTGATTCTCTCGACCCAACTTTTTCACTGACTTCTTAGCGATGCGCTACTCTTCCATCGAGCTGATTTTATTGTTCCATTCGCGCTTTCCTCCTGATTTTCCGTTTATTTATTATTGCACCTACAACTTAGAAACAGAAATTAATACATGATTTCAATAGTTTTTATAATTTCCTAATTCTACAGTATTCAGCTAACTTTATTCGCCTATTTTATGATTTTATCACTTATATAGCTCTGGTATTATTCAAAAGCTAATTTGTCTTTGAGGACATGATTGAACAAAACTAGATGTGGGTATCACGTGACAAACAAACCTATGCCTGATTGACTGACCTCATTTACACTTATAAACAAGACTGAACCTGTTGTTCTGGCTTCATGGTTCATTTTACGTACGCTTGTCCAAATTCAGACTAGGGCTATTTCCTACCTTTTACAATCTATCTATTAAATCTAATTTACATTTATACTTTATGAATTGTTATTTTATATTCATTAATAAATCCCGATTTTACAATCTCAACAAAATCACTTCCCTCAATTTGCATTATCAAAGCCAATTATTACTTTTAAATACTCGAATTAGTTCTCATAGAAATCGATACGTTTCAAATGAATATATTAGTTCAGCTAATTTTTCCTAAAATATTTTAGTTCTCAGTCCTTAATTCATTTTGGTTGCTCTAGCTCAAACCCTTTCAAAGTTATTGGTGTCTCTTCTCAAGTATAGGCTGTCTAAGTTCTAACTAAGAGATTGAACCTAGGGTAGGCCTACTGTATATTATGAGGCCTACGTCTAAGGCTGGGCTCAGGGTTATAGGCTGGTTCTTAATCCTGAAAGACTTTACGGATCACCTGAAGATCAGGGCCCCCCATGTAGTCTTGTTTTTTGCTTTACAGTACCAAATATGATAATAAATTAAATTGAATGCCCGGTTAGGTCAACTGTACGCCCTTGACGATTGGTTAGGTTAAGTCGTGATATTTTCGTTAGTTTCAACGAAGATATCATTTGGTAATTGAGGCTGGGAGCCCTGATCTTCAAATGATCCGACTTTACTAACCAAGGCCTAGCCAAATAAATTAAATTAATAAATGCATGAAATGCTCTTAGAAGACCTAAGCCTACATGAAATAAATGAATAAATGCACAAATATAATAATTGTTTCCTCCTCTTTTTGAGATAGCCTATAAATACGAACACTAAATAAACTGCGTCAAATTTCAAAACATTTTAACCAACCTGCGCATACGGCTAGGCACAATAAATAGAAAATTCACTTATACAAATGAAATATTTTATTTCTACCCCTTTATATATCTGAGACATTTAAGCACCACTTTCAGATATTTGAAATATCTAGTAAACATTTCAAAATACTATTATTCATTTCAGAAAACTAAGTTCATTTGTGATGTCGCGTATATCGGAGTTTCATATATGTATATAAAACCAAATGTCTGGTACCACTTAGAGTGGAAGATGGAAAACTCTTGCAGCATTCGAGAACCAGAATTAATTCATTAATCTTCTTCAAGGGAATCTCAACATCAACAAAACTATTCAGCAATTGACAATCAGAAATCGACGCAGGATGCCCCGATAACCAGATGCAGCGCGCTGAAAGTTAAACAAGGATAGCAGGATCCGAACGAGTAGACAATGACTTCATCACATCTCACCAAAGTTCAAAAACAACAAAATATATATATATATATATATATATATATATATATATATATATATATATATTCTTTCCCTTATTCCTGATTCACGTATCAGTATATACAGGGTGGGGCAAATAAATGCACGCACTTTCAAAAATTAAATTACATGATAACCATACAAGATCGGATTGAGTAATAAAATGCATTGAGCAGGCAGAAGTCTACTTGTTTTTACTAAATAACTTTTTTGTTACAGGTTAAGTTACAGTTAAGTTACAGGCCGAAAAAGCACGTTGTGTCACTACTGACTGAGTTTTGATATGCTCCTCAACGATAAAAATTCCTTTATTATGAACTTAATTTAGGTATTTTGATGCTGTTTAATATTGAAACGTACCTTGTATGGTTAGCCTGTAGTTACATTATGAAATCGGGTACATTTTTGGGAGGGGGGTGAACTCCCTGTACAACTACAACGTTTTACAACAGGACCTCAACAAACGTGAAATGGCACACGAATGATCTCCCACTTGACATAAACGAGCAGTTAAAGATTTTTATAAGATTTATTTGATGCCCTCATAATCGCGTATCTTTCTTGTCGCTTTTTTCAAAAGCACTTTTCCACGGCAGGTGTCGTTTGAGGCCGTTTTGAATAAATCTATGTCAACAAGTTCGCGAGACTGGTTTGAACTTTTGCCAGAAGTGGAAAGAGACATAATAGATAGTTCATAATGGACAAAAACGTTAAGAACTAATGGACTCGTTATTGTTCTGTTATAATCATTCAGAGTATTACCATTTATTCATAGTATATATATAAATATATAATTTATTACAACACGAACTTATTCTAAAGAGTTAGATAATCTCGATATGTGCATCATTTGCAGGTCGACAAAAATCCAGTGGTACTCTCGTCTATTTTTTTTTTAAATAAATATGATAATCAAAGTTTGTACAACTGTTTTTACGTTGTTAGTTATAATGTCAGGAATAGTGGGAATGGGGCTTCATAAACATGGTGAGTGTGATCAGTACTCGTAGCGGTTTCAAAATGTTTATTCTGACATCACTTTAAAAGATAATACCCTGTACACACACACACACACATATATATATATACATATATATATATATATACACTGTATATATTAGGTATCTATCATACATAATCTGTAATTTGTATGCATAATTTTATGTGCTAATAGTTGCCATATTTGGAAGGTAATATTTATATCATGACATATTGTATTTTAATTTATGCGTTTTATATTGCTTTCTATAAACTAATTATATATAATATATATAATATATATATATATATATATATATATATATATATATATATATATATATATATGTATGTATGTATGTATGTATATACACGGTATATATTGTAGACTGCATAGTTTCCATATGAACTGCATGCTCGCCATTACTAATTTTATTTCGTAAACAAGGAACTAAAGATATTGGCCAAAGTGCCTAACTAGTATATATATATATATATAATATATATTATATATATATATATATATATATATATATATATATATATATATATATATATATGAGAAAAACATGCTAAAAATGTTGATTTCTTTATTCTGAACTATTTCGTTGCATTTTTTTTTAAGTTTTGAAGCCAAATTTCTTATATAAGTGAACTGTGCTATATTTATATTTTCAATCATAAATACACTTGTTTACCCATGCTCTTGCCTACACCATATATATATATATATAGGGTGGCGCAAAAGTCGCTCATCATAAGAATTTTCAGTGTTGACTATATGTTATTTTTTTTTTCAGGTGGTGGCTGCGAAATTAACAATAGACGAAAGGGTGAGATTGGTTTTAATGCATGGAATACCAGGTACAACAAATCGCTGAATCTGTACAGAATTTAAATTCTGTACCGATTCAGCGATTTGTCTCACCTGGTATTCTATGCATTAAAACCAAGCTCACCCTTTCGTCTATTGTTAATTTTGCAGCCATCCCCTACCTAAAAGAAAAAAAATATATTGTAGTATAGTCAACACTGAAAATTCTTATATAGGGCTTTATTTTTTATTTCCAATTTATTTGTAAACACTTTTTGTGATGCAAACAGTGCTTCATACAGTCCCTACTTCCTGTCCTTTAAGAGCTATGCATGTATGAAAGTGGTCAAACGTTGTTTCCAGAGCCCTAAGGCACATCTCTGGTGGTAGTGATTAGAGGACCTCTGTAATTCTTTCCCATATAAGTTTTTAAACAATTTTAATCACCCTGTTATATATATACAGTATGTATATATATATATATATATATAATATATATATAATATATATATATATATATATTATATATAATATATATATATATATATATATATATATATGCAATTCAAATGACAGGAGCACAAAAATGATTGTGGATTTCACCTGCCACTCGATTATGACACAAACAACGGTTGCTTTCAATGGTGATGACCACGTACAAGAGCTTCGTTCTTACATTGACCCTCTATGTACTTAGCAATGATGCTACCAGCTAGTCGTACCCTTAATGGGTGTATGCATGGGCGAAGAGGTAGTTTGTAAAAAGTTAAACTTCTCTTTTAAATGTTCAGTTAATCTATTAACTTGTGTCAAAATACCTTATATATATATATATATATATATATATATATATATATATATATATATATATATATAAAGGGTGATCCAGAGAAATGGGACCCAAAGAAACCCCTGTAACTCTTAAAGTATAAGTCCTTTTATAAAATCATACGCATCATTCGAAAGAGGATAGTTACAAGTTTGTACAAGATTGTATAGGTTTTGACAATACAAGACAAGATAAGATACAAACAAAATAAAAGTGTTAGTTAAAACTAACCCTTCAAGATGACTGCATGGACTGTGGAACAGCTGCGTTTCATAACTGAGCAATATTATGAGCATGGAAGAAGTGTAGTTTCGCTCAAAGATCTTTCAAGACAAATTTTCAGATGTCAAATCACTTTCTAAGAGCTGAAACTACACTTCTTCCATGCTCATAATATATTGCTCAGTTATGAAACGCAGCTGTTCCACAGTCCATGCAGTCATCTTGAAGGGTTAGTTTTTAACTAACACTTTTATTTTGTTTTTCATCTTATCTTGTCTTGTATTGTCAAACCTATACAATCCTGTACAAACTTGTAACTATCCTCTTTCGAATGATGCGTATGATTTTATAAAAGGACTTATACTTTAAGAGTTACAGGGTTTCTTTTGGGTCCCATTTCTCTGGATCACCCTATATATATATTTATTTCAGTTATTAATTCAGTTATTTACTCTTTGTGTAATATTTATTTACAGTATACAATAATAAAAATTATAATTATAATAATAATATGGCTTATATTATATAGCAATAAAACATAAACTTTCCTTTCGTTCAAACTTTGCACCACACGAATAAATAATGGAATTTCTCTTTCATTTATGTTTGTTTGCAAAGGAAAGTTTTTAATAAAGTTATTTTAAAGGAAACTTGTAATGCCACAATGACGTCACTGGGTGCCTTCATTATTTAATTAATTACGGTGATAGCACCGTACGCTTCTATATATGAAGTAAGGTTTGCTTCCTAAATGAAAAGTTTTATTAGTTACCCCTTCGTTATGTGAATTTTAATATTATTATTATTATTATTTTTTTAATTTGTGTTTTGGTCAGGTGTAATTAAGGTGATACAATCGATTCAGAAAGTCTTGTGGTAAAATTTAACCCACATTTGTTACCTTTATTTGTCGGTGAGAAGAATAGTGTTTTACCAGGATTTTTTAAACGAACTGTACTTATTGTAATGATTCTAAGAGTATAAAAATCAGACATTTCCTATGTACTTTATAAGAATATATATATATATATATATATATATATATATATATATATATATATATATATATTACATTACAGATATATGTAAAGATATGTAAGGAAATATTGAACGAAGATGACATAAGAAAACTACAAATGACATTGAAACATTATTCCAGTGGGCAGAAGACAACAATATGAAGTTCAACGAAGAAAAATTCCAACTTCTAAGATATGGTAATAACAAAGAGCTACAGAAAAAAGGGTACAAAACTCCGCAAGCCAAACAGATAACACCAAATCCACAAGTCAGGGATCTTGGAGTAATAATGTCGTCGGATGCAGAATTCAGAGAGCACTATAAAATCAAAATCACAATGGCTAGAAAAATAATGGGAATCATCTGGAGGAGCTTCCGCAGCAGAAAAGCAAACATCATGCTCAAATTATGGACGAGTCTAGTCCTACCAATAATTGAGTATTGCTCAGTACTCACAAGCCCACACAGAAAAAGAGACATTGCGAGCATTGAAGCTATACAAAGGGCTTTTACGTCTAAGATAGAGGAAACGGAAGGTGAAGACTACTGGTCTCGACTACAATCCCTGGAACTCTACTCTCTCGAAAGAAGGCGCGAGCGGTACACAATAATATACATATGGAAAATACTTGAGGGCTCTGTCCCTAACCTCAGAAATGAAATAGAAACAAACTGGAATGAGAGAAGAAGCAGATTTTGTACGGTCCCAGCTGCGGT
Source organism: Bathynomus jamesi (assembly GCA_023014485.1). Lineage (NCBI taxonomy): Eukaryota > Metazoa > Arthropoda > Malacostraca > Isopoda > Cirolanidae > Bathynomus > Bathynomus jamesi. Next base: position 302,986 of record JAJOZX010004671.1, read on the forward strand.
GGGACAAGGAGCCATGAAAACGAGGATGGAAAATACCCTCAGAATACGGGGCCCAAAGCTTTTCAATGTCCTTCCAAAAGAAGTGAGGAATCTCCAGCACACCGACCTGAATAACTTCAAGAACCAGCTGGACAGATTCTTGTGCAAAGTCCCTGACCAGCCATGCGTGGCTGGCTACGAGGGCAGGAGGAGATCAGAGAGCAATTCCCTCTTTCACAAGTCCCGCAAATGAGGCGGGATGCTGCAGAGGGTCGACCGCAGGTCGATCCTGAACCGTCGTTCAAACTCAACAAAAGTAAGTAAGTTACAACTTTTAAATAAACCTCAAAATCAGCAATTAGAGATCATGGCCACCTCTACAACCACCCACTGTTCCTCACCAATTTCAAAATTATCAATTCAGCATACCAACCAACCAACCTCCGCATCCTCGAATCTTATACATCCTTAGTACAAAACCAACCCGCAACAACTATAGTTCTGCTTTCAACTTAAACGTAGCTAAATAATTTTTTCTGAACCATCACTAAAAAAGAAATCCGCTACCACTCTCTTGCTTCTAACATGGATATTTCAACAGTCACCCATTCCCAACCTTTATATAATTAGATTAACCCTGGAGGGGGCCCCCCTCGTATAATAACCCGGTAAAATTGTTTTCAATTTTTGTGTCACCCTATAATATTTGTAAATATTAGTCACCGTCTTACATCTCTACATTTCATGTACCTTTTTTAACTTTAAATTATTATAATGTGACTGCATAAATATATTGTATAAAATCTTTTATCACTATATTTGTTCACTTTTTAATTTTAATTTTTTAGCACTGATGATGGAAACTGAATTTCCGAAACGTCTGACTAATAAACATGTACCACTTTCTCGTCCTCTTATTCCTTACTAAGTTGCGGTTCCCCAAGAACAAATCCTTCAATCAAGTATATATATATATATATATATATATATATTATATATATATAATGCAGAACCCACAAGGAAAGAGAAAAAATTATTCCAAGGTCTTTCGTGCATTCAGCGGTACACCTCGTCAGGGAAACAGGGAAAACTCATTCCCTGATGAGGTGTACTGCTGAATGCACGAAAGACCTTGGAATCATTTTTCCTTTTTCCTTGTGGGTTTGCATTATTCATTCATTTCAGGTGTTTAAGTGCGAAATTCATCCTATATATATATATATATGAATAGAAACGACATAAGTGTTAAGGAACGTTTCTGCACAAGAGGAGGAGAGATAACGAATAATGAAAAATGAGGCGAACCGCCCGGGAATCGAACCCAGGGCCTTCCAATTGCGCGGTCATTGCAGTTATATGCGCATATTCACGATTTGCGAGGGTGCCCTCTCAGGGCATTGGTTTCTGCCCTATGTGGGAGAATTTCGATTTGTGATTGAGTGAGGTCCGTAGCATAATGGTAGAGCGTCCAACCGGCAATTGGAAGGCCCTGGGTTCGATTCCGGGCGGTTCGCCTCATTTTTCATTATTCGTTATCTCTCCTCTCTTGTGCAGAAACGTTCCTTAACACTTATGTCGTTTCTATTCATTTATATACTGCGCGGTCATTGCAGTTATATATGCATATATATATATATATATATATATATATATATATATATATATAATGATGGTGTAACGGTTGGCATCGCTGACTACAAATTCACCAGTAGCGCGTTCAATTCCACGTGACAGCAGGCGGTGCGCAGCTAACCAAGCTGTTCATCCTTCCACAAAAAAAAATTTGATTGGTAGGTAAATGGGTACGGGTGGCCTAGTGGTTAAGACGTTGGACTGCTGATCGGGAGGTCGTAAGATCGGGTCTGGGCGAGGACTTTGTCATTTCTGACCGCCCATGGTGGGTCGTGGTTCGGATTCCATGTTAAGCTGTAGGTCTAAGGTGGAGCAGCAAGTTTGGCCTTCATCAGAATGAACAATTTGGGAAACAAACCAAAGTTTACCAGGTGTATATATATATATATATATATATAGCGAGAGAGAGAGAGAGAGAGAGAGAGAAGTAATAGGATAGCTTTAATACTCTATTTTATTTTATTTTCACTTAATAGTCTCAATACCTGATGGCACCTGATGGGGTTTCTCATCTATATATACAACAGGTAAGAAATCCCACGGGGTTCCATGAAGGGACTAGGTACTTCTATGGGTGAAAAAAAACTATCGACCGATCAGCGTCCCAAGCCCGCGAGTGCCAGTGTACCCCTGGCCTTTGCTGACTCAGTTTGTGAAGTGCCTCTGTGCTTGGCGGTGGCAGTGTTTTGCTGTGTGCTTCTCGTGTAAAGTGCGGGACAATCCCCACTTTTAGTGAGCTCCGCCGGTTCTTTTTACCCCCGCCGCACCATATATATATATATATATAATATATATATATATATATATATATATATTACCACGGAAATTAATGCCATTTTAATTGTACAAATCATTTTTGTTAAATGGAAATTTAACTTTTTTTTAATTTGATATTCATATCGTCTGTTAAATAGTCATGTTAATAGATATGTTATGTGTTTGAATTATTAATAATAATAATAATAATAATAATTAGTTTTCTACAGTATTCTTATCATGGTCGGCATTTTATATTCTTTTTAATAGAAAAGGTGTATTTTAGCAGTATTTTAGAAGTGATTTTTTATATTTGATTTTCCGAAGTTATATATATATATATATATATATATATATATATCATAATAATGATCATAATAAGGTCATAATGCTTCGATATATTTTGCTATTCATACTATACTCACTTCGGATCGCGATGTGGCATTTATAAATGGCCCTCCTTCTTGGCCTTCCTCTCCCCTACCCCTACGAAATATGTGCCTAATATCCTTGTCGACAAAATATCACACCCATTCATGTGAGCTGAAAATCACTAGAATCATTACTCGTGCCTTCGTGTCTCTTGATTCGCTCTCTTCTAAAATGCCAAACCATCATCGCTGAGCGTTGTTGAGCGTGAAAATATTTATCTTTTATAATTTTATTATTTTTTAATTCATTTGAACTTTTTTCTTGTTTTTTTTCTTTAGGTTTGTTTTGCGTATCATTTCATGCATTTTCGTTTACTAAGTGAGTACGTATCGCTTGAAGAGGTTCAGTGGAAAAATCTCCAAATTACTCGAACGCAAATTCAAAGATTTTTAATCAAAATCATTTACTTCAAAATCAAAAGGCAACGTTAATTAAAAAATATTTACGATTATATATATATATATTTATATTTATATATATATATATATATATATATATACACACCGGTGTGTGTATATATATATATTTTCGTGTGTATATATATACACACGCATTTTTTTTTCGAGAAAATACTCAACCTCATATAATGTATTTAGAAAGTGCCAAAAATTAACCAATTGTTTTCCGTGAATTGTAAAATATATTGAACAGTATTTGAAATATGGAGAAAAAAGAATGAATTTTTTTCACACCCCGCCTCCCCATCCCCCAAAATAAAATTCATTCATAGTTGAAATTTAAAAATTGTGGTTGGAAAAAGTTTGGAAGACATTTTGACAATAAATTTGAAGAAAAGAGTTTAAATAATTGAAAAAGTTCAGTATTGGAACATGGATATCGAAATAATATTAGAAAAATCCTTTCAACGTATGGTGTCGTAAATATGTTAAATTTAATATCGGTTTTAAATAGAGTTAGATTGATATTGATGTAAATTAAAACGTATAAGAGATGTTATTGATGTAAATTAAAACGTATAAAAAAGATTTATATATTCTATAAACTATGAAATGGACCTAAAATGTGAAAACATTGAAAATTAGACCGTAACTCGGTTAACAGTGGTATCAAGTTGTATGGTACTAGTCGGAGAGAACATCAGTATGGTAGTATTAGCAGTAGCAGTAGTAGTAGTAGTAGTAGTAGCAGTAGTAGTATGGTGTAGTTTAAAAAACGAATGTTAATATATATATATATATAGGACGTATAGATGAATTACGTTGCCAAATTTGTTGTACGGGAAACGAGAGAGGTACAAAATACAAAACATTTACATAAATGAGAGAAGGCATTAATGATGAATTGTTTACTGTTATCGAGCAACGAAAGACAGTCTTCAAAAACGGGAGGAAGAGAGAGAGAAAGAGAAAGAGAAAGAAAGAGAGAGAGAAAAAAACAAGTGAAATAGATAGAAAAAATGACGTATTACAAATGCCTCCTCGTTTGATATATAGAAACTCCTTTTGTAGGGATTTCCTCGTACTCTCTCTTTCTCCCTCTCCCTTCTTCAGGAGCTGCTGCTGCTGCTGCTGCTGCTCCTGGTCGTTTTAATACACATCATTTTCGTCCGTCTAATGCAAGACATTCAAAATGTATGCCGGAGGTGGATCCGCGGCGGCCAACAACCTCATGACCATGATGGGGTTCGGCCAGAAGCCTTCAAGAGAACTGATCTGTCCAAGAGCAAGGAGTCGGAAGTTAACAAAGACATCAACCAGTAAGTTTATATTAACAACATAAACTATTAATTCATCATAACTGTCATTAGTAGATGTCAATGAAATGTCAGGAAGCGAATGGAATGCCTGTTTATTACCGGATATAAATTTTATGGGTAAATCTTCGATAAAAGTACCACTTCACTAATGAATTATCTTTAATATTGACGTTTATATCTGCATTAATCTTCTAATTGTAATTTCAAGAGCATTCTCTCATTTATTTATTTATATATATATAACAGAATATTCTTTTATATATATATATATATATATATATATATATATATATATATATATATATATATATATACACACACACGAGTGTGTGTATATAATGTAAACTTAATTTAAGTGTATTTTAACATTAGTGCAATATAATGAGAAGTGATAATTTAAAAAATTAATTAATGCTATCATATAATTTTGTATTTACACCACATAATGGAACATTTTCAATTCTAAAAGAAAATATAAATCCAATTATAAATATAATAATAATAATATTACTCACAAAATTATTTAATTATTATTATTATTATTTTATTATTAAATAATAATACATTAGTTATCCTTTTAATTTAAAAGGATAATTTAAAAGGATAATTTTAGCTACAGTTACGTAATAATTCGGTTCGCTGAAAATCGTTTTTGATATGAAAGAAAGCATTTTGTTTTTCGAACGTTTTATTCATTATTTACTGACGTTTCAGTTCTACAAACGTTTCGAAACTATTTTCATACTGTTTTTCGGCCGAATTTTGTTGTATAACAATGAAGGAAATTTGTGTTTTTGTTTGAATACTACATTAAAGTTTCAATTTGGTTTTATTTATCATGTTCAGATGTTTATGTGATTATAATATTTGTTTTAGCGTCATATTTAAAATGTTTTTTCAAGTGGCTTCAAAAGCTCGTTAATTTTTATATCCAATTTAAAAAGAAATGATTAGTTTCGTGTCAAATTTTAAAATTGTTGGTTTTGTGTGAAAGTTGTTGTTTTTTTGTGTTCTGATGCATAATGTTGGTGCATTTTGATAGGTTTTTAACGGTGTCAGTATGATGTTAAATCGAGGTTTTGTCGTCGATCTATCTGGTACCATTTGAGGCCCTCCTAGGAAGAAGTGGCTATGCGACAAAAGCAGAAAACTCCAGAAAAACGTAGTCAAACGTTGTACCAATTTGAAAGTGCCAAAACTTTTGAAGATATTTCGTCAAAATATTTGGTTAGGTTAGGTTAGGCTAGGCTAGGCTAATGTTAGATTAGGTTAAGTTCAATTAGTCTAGGAAATGTTAGCCATTCACTCTTTCCTCGAGTGAAGAAACTCTTTTCTCAAATGTGGATTTCTTACTTTGTAATGGTGTATCTAACAAAACTTATCATAACTTAGTCATCTTCATTGCGCATAAAACGAGATACAACCTTACTTCTGTTCTTCGGTAATTTGACGTCATTGGTTAAGAATTTTTATATTAATTTGTTAAATGTCTAATAATATAATAAATATGAGTATCAATTCCGTGACTATCTTTGCTTTACTTTAAGTGTGATTCTACGGTTCGTTACGTTTTCTCTTGAGTTTTAAAATTAGTGGAATTTTTGGTTTGTACAGAGAATTGAAAGAAATAAATAGACACCTTCGGATTTTCCGAAGCTTTTTATTCGATGGTAAAAGTCAATAAATAATAAAAAATCTATTGAATAAATATATTTAGAATCGTGTTGCTTTCCCTTTTCCATTATGTAAAGTTTGACACACGTTCTGACATTCCATTGATGAGCTTTGCCATTTGTTCTTGAGGACAATTCATCGTGGTGTCTATTATTTTGTCAAGCCTCTATATATAAAAAAATATGGTTTTTCTCTACTATTTGCTTTATATCGTATTTTTTTAATGTGTTTTTTGTACGTAATGAATGAGTTGATGTTACGACAGCAGACGGTAAATCGGAGTTTAGGGAAATTTCGGTTTTAACTAAGTTCATAACCAAATAGTGAAAATAGGGTCCGACAAGTGTTTACCAAATGGGAAATACGTTGAAACTCGTTACCGGACGGGAAATACATTTATTTATGGAATCATATTATAAATATTCAAAATATTTCCCATTCATTTCAAAGCACATTAATGTAATGTAATGTAATGTAATTAATTAATGTAAATCTTACAGGGTAAGCATAATTTCTAGGTGTACTGAACTAACGTTTGAATAACTGATAATTATTTATATTGTTCAGAAAAATATTACTTATTATTTAAATACGCTCTTTTATCGATAGTTATGTGGTCATCCCATAAGTAATGCGGCATTTTTTAATTTTTTTTTTTTTAATTTTTATCATTATTTTACGGATAGAAATCAAACAACTCTTTGAAGTTATTTATATTTAAATAAATATTTATTTAAATATAAATACTTCAAAGAGTTGTTTGATTTCTATCCGTAAAATAATGATAAAAATGGAAAAAAAAATTTTTAAAATGCCGCATACTTATGGGATGACCTAATATATATATATATATATATATTATATATATATATTATATATATATATATATATATATATATATATATGTTGTGTGTGTGTGTGTGTGTGTGTGTGTGTGTGTGTGTGTGTGTTTCAAATTATTCATCTTCTTTTGTCTTAAGTTTAACGTCTGGAAAAAGGAAAGTCATTATTTTGGGGAAATTCTGATGTGAATTAAAGGACACTTCTTTTGTTGTGAGATAGTAATAAATTTGTTAATGAGGTTTTCCTTCTGAATAGCGTCGGGATACGGCCATCGTATCAAACCTGCAATATGGGATTAAACTCATTATTTTCATTCATAATTTCGTTTACAATGAGGGGATTGTATCCCGATCCAAAATGTCTCTTTATCTCGATGTTAAATCATTATTTTCACGAATCCTCGACTCTAAAGAACGATTGATATGAGATTATAAAGTAAGTATCACGCAGTCAACACATAACCTTCGCCAGAAATAATTAAGGGGGTGTTTTTCTCTTCTCTTAAGAGTATAGAAAGGACTTTCCCGTTTGATAACAGAATTATTATTCAACTCGGTGGAGTCGCAGCAATGCGTACCCCAATGGGACCTAACTTTGTTGTTGTTGTTGTTGATTTTTTGACTTATACCCATCGGCTCGACAAGATCATCATAGTAGTATCAACACTCTTAAAAAACCCAACAACCAAACTTAACCTAACCTATGGTAACCTAACCAAACCTAGTCTAACCCACAATTTACTCGTTGATAAACTGTCAAGGCGATCATATATCTTAATCCCAGATTTTTCTAAGCCTCAGAAAATAAAATAATGAAAGAAAAGAACGCGTGTAATCCGAAGTTCTCTCTCTCTCTTCTCTCTCCTCTCTCTCTCTCTCTCTCTCTCTATATATATATATATATATATATATATATATATATATATAACGTAAAGAACGACGCTTGTATAGGAGAATATTCCGCGCAAGATGAGAAGGAGAGAACGAAACAAATGAAAAAATGAGGTAACCACCCGGGAATCGAACCCGGGATGTTCCGATTGCCGGTCAGATATGATAACCATTACACCACGGGCCTCACTCAATCAAATGCCGTAATTCCTCTACATACGCGCAGAAACCAATGCCCCAAGGGGCACCTCCCTCATGCCGTACATTATATACATTTAAACTGCAAACACGCATGCGGGAGGTGCCCCCTTGGGGCATTGGTTTCTGCGCGTATGTAGAGGAATTACGGCATTTGATTGAGTGAGGCCCGTGGTGTAATGGTTATAATATCTGACCGGCAATCGGAAGATCCCGGGTTCGATTCCCGGGTGGTTACCTCATTTTTTCCTTACGTTAATTATACTGCGTGTTTGCAGTTTAAATATATATATATATAATATATATATATATATATATATATATATATATATATATATGACGATACTTCGGCCACTTTTAAAGAACTAAACCATATCCTCCTATTCTTGAACCATCTCCAGAAAAATGGTATAAAATTTACATCGGAATCACCTACAGATGGAAATGTCAGCGCCTGTAACTCAGTGGGTAACACCGTTTTCCTGCAAGCGAAGTGAAGACATTAAAGTCGGAGGTTCGGTTCCCGATGGTACCGGTAATAATAATCCGGGACTTGGCAGGTGGGCAGTATTAGTTGCCTGAGCGTGTGCCAGTTTCTGCCCCCCCCCCCCCACCTGACTAATTATTATAGGGAAATAAATTTCACTTCTTGGACACTAAACTTCAGTTGGTCAACGATAATGATTAACTGACAACGTGTGCATTTTTTTTTTTACGTATTTACCAGTGACGTAGGACTCGAGGCCGGTCTCGAGACCTTTTTTGGTCTCGGTCTCGTCTCGTCTCTCGGCCATGGTGGTCTCGACTCCATCACTACTGAGCAGTGATGTAGAGCTCGAGACTGGTCTCGGTCTCAGTCTCGGCCATGGTGATCTCGACTCCATCACTACTGAGCAGTGATGTAGAGCTCGAGACTGGTCTCGGTCTCAGTCTCGGCCATGGTGGTCTCGACTCCATCACTACTGAGCAGTGATGTAGAACTCGAGACTGGTCTCGGGCTCAGTCTCGGCCATGGTGATCTCGACTACATCACTGATATTTACATATACGTTTACATATAACGTTTACATACAACGAACCGTTAAAGGAATTTACCTTAATTACGAATCATCTGATCCAGAAAAATATAAATCACTTATGACCAAAACGCGTATACAAATCCTCTAAACTACATATTTAACAGAGAACCCCTTTCATAGAGGAGACTTTAGAATAAGGAAAACTAATTAATTATAACTTCCCCTAATTTTAAATCGACAATAAGCTCAAAAAAACAATAGATAAAATTCTTTACAAACAAAAATACGCAATAATTATTCAAAAGAATTAAAGCAAACGATGTTACTTATTACTCTGAAGTGAAGGAATGCCACAAAAATGAAGTCACGAAGAATATCTTAAAATAGGACCTTAACCCTTTAATGACAAACATTTTTGTTGGGTTAAGTCTAAATGTGTATGTATTTGAGGGTTAAACCTAAGAACAAGGAATCGGAAATCAAAGTCACCCTTATTTACGAGCACCAAGAAGCTGTACATCCATTTTTATCAGGAATTAATAAAAGTGGTGATGAGAACCCCAGTCCAAGGGTGTATCAGTTTTCATCCTTGGAAGCCAATTGTAATTCAGAAATAAGTTCGTCTAGAAACATAAAATTTCTAAACAGCATAAAAAATTACTAATTGGTGAAATTCTGTTTTTCTTTACATATTTTTTGTTGTGACAATAATAAAAATTCAAAAACAAAACCCAGTCTTTACTAATTTGTAATTTTACTGCGCTTTATAGAAATTTTAGGTGAACTTTTTTCGGAACTGTATGTCAACTTACATATACGCCACTCGACGGACAAACTAAAAAGCAGCCCCTGCTAAAATTCATGACCATTATCATTCTGAGCGTAAGAATATCAACGACTTTTCTCAAAATTTCCAAACACTCTGTATATCAAATAATATATAAAATTTTAATTTTTCCAAAGTTCTTTTTACGAAAGAACTTCACCCTCTTTTCATAAACTTCGCCGCCTTCTATAAAAGCACTTCACCCTCGAAACTAGTGAGTTGAAATTAAATAATTTGGGTTGTCCAAATACGGAGCTCCTATGCAAGGTAGGTTATCTTCAGTTTGCAGTACTATAAAACAAGGGGGAAACGCCACTCAAATGTAAATTAAAATGGTGGCATCCTACCACGAGTAAATTGAAATAAGCTGACCCTGTATAAGAGAAATTTTGACTACCCAAGTTAATTAATTTTAACTTACCAGTTTTGAGAATGTTTCATCAATATTTAACACAACGACTATAATAATCTAAACTTATTCTGAAATCGGCCAAAAATAAACTGCCGAACCTGTTTCAAAATTAGCTTCTATGAAAATTGGACGCTTGGAAGTGAAAGTGATTTAAGTGCATTTAGAACACCAAAACTCAAAAAGTGATTCAAGTACTTGAGTCACCGCTGATCATGGTTTTCTTCTTCCCACAAAGTGAGATTTGAGTCACTGAGTCATTTGAGTCATTTTGCAGGACATGCACTAGGCGTCCAGAGTGGGGATTCAAGTACTTGAGTCACTTTTTGGCAAAAAGAAAAAAATCGGTTAAAAATGCGCTTAAATCATTTTCACTTCCAAGCGACCAATTGTGAGTATGTCGCAACGACAGTTTGTAAAGTTCTGAAGATGTCTGTATTTTTTATTAACGAAATGTTAGCGTGAATAAATACTTTTTCTTACTAAAAACATTTAATCTTTCTTTCCACAGTTATTTTTAAAAGACTAATTTAATATACTTATATGAAAAGATTTTTCAGAAACTAGAAAAAAGATGCAAAACTCACATTAGATAATTTGTACAGTCGCTCCCAATCTATCTGTGGAAGGAAAGTCTTATTTAAGATAATCAAACTGAAAATTAATTACTCAGATATCAACATTGGTACGACCAATATGGAATCATTATAGTCATCTGAAAGTGATATGACTGCTGCATTCGAAAATATTTTATCACATATACTGTACGATTCCTTATTCTGTGTACCGTTGTTGCGATGAAATTTTATCTTACTTTCTTTGAGTACCTAATTTACTACATGGCGAAGAAGGTTCTGTATATCCAGTTTGAAGATTATTTCTGTGGTTCTAATTTCCAGTTTCAAGTTGTGATACAAAAATGGAAGTTTTTCGAGGGAGCTTTCACCATCGACATTCAAAATCTGATCGTCATTTATTTTGCTGCATGGGTATACGAAATAGCGTATGCCCGATCTCTCTAAATGGTTTTTCAGCCTTCGAACCCTCCTCTTATGATTGTTCACTTCATCCTTGAATCGTATTTCGCATTTAGGGGCTCTTTATTCTGTTCACAAAAATGTCTTACACATTCGGATATGGTCATCAGGCCTTCGTGCGGCAAAAACTTCTACAAAATCTGAAATCTGTTCCTCGTTTCGATGTAAGACCGCATCATTGTCTAAATTGACCAAGAGGTGATATAAAGATTCACTAAAATCTGGTCGACTAACTTGGGTTGAGCAAGTTGATAAAAAAGTGTTCACAATTCTGTCTCAACTCAACTTTTGAATAAAGCTCATCGTTAAACGTCTCCACAAATGTTCGTGTATTACTCACTCTAAAAATCCCTGTTCACTTTTGAGCACTTAACACTAAAACTAAAGCATTTTTTACGGAAACCTTCCTATCGGATCAGATTTTAAAAAATCTCTTAAAAATTCCCCTTTTAAAAATTCACTGCGTTTTTAAACAAAATTTCAACTCTGCATTTTATAATCCTAAAAAAAATCTTTAATCGAAATAAAACAAACCTTTTAATCAATTATTTCCCAACAATACTTTCACTATATGTCATTTTACATTAGTTTGAAAGTGACAGTGTCTAATATCGAACTGATTATGCGCTAAGTATTAATTAATTTCTATTCAATTCTCGTTTGCGTCGAACTAAATTCGTGGTAGAAATTTGGAATGAAGATAATGAATGTATTCCTCAAATCTGTTTGAAAATTGCAAACACGCAGATACTTATGAGGAGGCTTTTGCATAAATTCCATCACTTATATAATCGAATGTTAATTAAGATTAACTTTATTTCTAATGACGATTTCATATGGTAACTGAGTATATGAGAACTACAGTTGATGGCAATATTATATATACTGTATATACACAGGGTGTTCAAAAAGAGACGCAACCCATTGGAGAATGCATATATCATTGTAACCTAATCTTTTTCTTTCTGTTTCGAGTTGCGTTTCTTTTTGAATACTCTGTGTGTGTGTGTGTGTGTGTGTGTATAACCTTAGCTACAAAACCTTAGTTTTGCTTCCGTCCGAATTGTTCATTCTGACGAAGCTCAAGCTTGTTTCCCCACCTTAGACCTACAGCTTAATAACTTCATCAGTTTGTATTAAAACATCTATATATTGTGCATTTGGGAATTTGCTCAAATTATGAACGGGTCAAAATCATTGACACCCCCCCTTCTGTGGTTAGGTTAAGTATGGTTTGTTTAAGTTAGTTTAGAATAAATTATGTTGTAGATCAGGTCAGGTTAAGAGAGTGCCAATGATTTTAAAATGCGCATTGATCTCCCAAAATTATGGACATTTAATTAAGGGTCGAAGTGCAAGACTTATCAGGAGCAACATGTACCTCAGTTTTTTGTTTTTTCCTCCTTAAACTCATCATGCAAATCCACCTGTCACTATTGTAAGAACATCCATATAGACCTATAAAGATATAACTGCTATAGATGTTCTATACTGTTGGTTTTCAAAGTACAGATCGTGAAACTGGGCCGTCATTTGGTATTGAAAATTCTTTCTACAAAATAGTTATTTGAAATTAATATTATTTTTTAATGCAGGAAGGAGGGGCCATGGACGAATAGTTATTTCAAATTGGTAAAATGTATAAAACGAACCGCCTCAATTTTATTTGGAAAGGTCTCATCGAATATCTGAAAATTGGTTTTGATAAGGTTAAAAGCGGAAGGAAGAAAACGAATCTACAACGCACCTCGTGATCCAGATTGGAGCGAGATCATGAACAGCGTATTTATACTGTATTTAAAATGGTTTTCGAGTAACTTCATTGTCGAGTTATTACTTGAACTAAAGTGATTAAATGTAGCATGTATTATTGCCCTTTATTGGAGTTTTATGTAAACACTAGTCAAAAGATATTATTGTTTTGGATCGCGGACATAACTGTTTTTCTTCCACTGGATCGCGTGGAAAAAAAGTTCGAAAAACACTTCTCTATAGAATAAACATTCGTTTCGTCTATAGAATTTTTGACATCTATACGTTTCTCTTTTTCTTTTTTTTCTTTTTTTTCTTTAGAAGAATATCGCCATGGAAAACACTTAACTCCCAACGTGTTTAATTTAGGAATTAACATCACAGTAATAGAGTATTATTTCTTACAATGTTTAACAAATATTGAATTGTACTGTAATATTCACAAAACAAATTATGAGATGAAGATTGACCTCATAAAGTAAAGCTTATATATATATATATATATATATATATATATATATATATATATATTTACTTCACCAGGCCAACTCAAGAGGAGGGGCAACAAGCCTGCCCTCTATGAAATTAGGAATCGTGGCACGGAATATCTGAAAGGTTGAAAGGTACGGATTTTAAGTGGATTAGGAATTACTCCAGCGAATTTCCATTCCATATGATAGGTTCTTTTGAAAGCTCTACGAACTGAATTTTTCAGACAACCCGTTTAGCATAAAAATCTTTACCTAACCGGGTAGTAAAAATGAAAGTGTATATGCCGTTACGCGGAGTGAAAAGCGTAAATAAATGTTATCTTAAAGTAAGGCCTTCCGGGGATCATTTAAAATTATTGTGTCGCTTTTTAATAGAATACGTTTTGTTTCAGGTTTAAAATGAGAACAAAATTCTCTTTCATTTCAGTTGTGTCTAAAATTTTGATGAAACGTGAAACTGAATATTTTATACCATTTTTTTACAGTGAAGCAGATGTAGAATATAGTGTGTATATTTTATTACGACTCTAAAAATGGTGTTGAAAGTGGATAAGGCATCTTTCTAAAGTTATTAAGTTGAAAGGGTAACACCTGTAAAGTTTTAAAAGTGAGATACGTGAGTGTTTGTTTGGTACTTCAGCCGGAGAGATGTCACGTTCTTCCTCTAAAACTTCAGGGTTTTACTTATTTGAGAAAACAATGATTCTTTTCATTAAACACACACACACACACACACACACACACACACACACAATGTGAAATAAGAGTGTAGACGCGAAAGCTATGGTATAAAAGCCTTTTAGATATATATACTGTAGAATTTTTGTCTCGAAAATTTGGCGTTACTATATTTTGCTCTTCGTGGGCAGTAATCCTTTACTTATAAGCCATAATGTTATTGTCAAAATGTTAAATTTCTAAATATTACATTCATCGATGTTTTATTGTAAAATAGCACATACTGTACTTCCTATGGCTCACCTAATTAATTCTCCAATTAATTAATTATGTTCCAAGACATAATTATGTTCCAAGACATATATACATATACCCAGCCATATGTATACCTGTACCCAGCCATATGTATACCTGTACCCAGCCACATGTATACCCAGCCATATACCTGTACCTATCTATATGTATACCCATCCATATACTTGTACCCATCCATATACTCGTACCCATCCATATGTATACACATCCATATATGTATTTACTTCGTAAATAATATTATTAGTTAAAATGTGTTACAATATTAGTCTTTCATAGAGAAAATATGTTTTGCCAATTAAAAGTTGTACCATGAGAGTGTATTCAAATAAAAATCCTGAAATTAACTCATTATCGAAACTTGATTTTGATTGAAAGACTTTAATTCAATGCAAGTAAATAAATTTAATATTTATTTTTTCAAATTTTCAGCTTGTTTGATTCCTTAGAAAGTTAAAAAAAAATTAATTAAATTTTCCGACATGGTTAAAAGTTGAAAATTCATTTATAACTTTCATTCCTTTTTAGAATACAGCTTTTTGAATGGTTGAGATTTATTTTTAAATGATTTTAAAAGGAGGGATATTAAATATATGATATTTGATTTTGAGTGTTGTATGGTGTGGTTGTTTTTTTTTACCATAAAAATTTCTTTCAAAATTGGTTTCATGAGATGTTGACAGGAATATTAATAGGAGTAAAGCCGCATTGCGAAATGGATTTATTTGAAGCGTAATTTAGGCCTATTTAAAGGTTTTCATCCCGATGAAAAAATTAGTATAGGGCTAAAGCTTGTAGTTATTTCTTAGTGTGATTTTGTTCCTTAATTCAGCTCTTCGTATTTCAGAATATCCCCTTTTTCTTCTATGGAGGGGGATATGAGCGTTTTTGCGGGCATTCGCACTTGGTCTCTCTTTCCTGCATAAAAAAAAAACCTTAACCATAAAAATAATATTTTGGCAACCTCTTCATTAACGGCAAAGGTTACGTGACGGAGGAGATATTAACTTTATTTGAGATTCTATGGGTCACTACATCATCTGAATGCGGAGGATAGTCACCCATCCAACTACTGAAATTCATGTTTGCTTTCCCTTACTTCTGTAGCGAAAAGCCATGCTTCGACGTGACTACATTATTTAGCTACAGCAGTGCGGCAATACTTATGGGACTTATATCCTGCTAATAAAGCTTATTATTATCATTATTATTATCATCACTTTAGTCGAGAATGAGTTATGGGAAACCTACTGTAGTGGTTAAGCAGCTGGACTGCTGATCGGGAGGGCTTGAGGTCGAGTCCGGACGAGGACACTGTAATTTCAGATTTCCTCGGCGGATAGTGGTTCTGGTTCCACGTTAAACTGTAGGTCTAAGGTGGGACGAAAACCTGTACCTTCGTCAGAATGAGCAATTCTGGAGAGCAAAACCAGATCTCACTAAATCTGTTCGTTTCAAGTTCGTCCTTCTGTAAAAGAAAATATAAATAAAAAATTTTCATTCCCCCAAAATGACAAAAGTAAAAATCTACATACGATGAATACTCAAAATATTCAACCATTTATTTCACTTTCGTAATGGAGTTTGAAAGTGTCACAATGAACGATGAAACCTTCCATTTCTGAACGATGAAACCTTCCATTTCTGAATGATGAAACCTTCCATTTCTGAACGATGAAACCTTCCATTTCTGAATGATGAAACCTTCCATTTCTAAATGAATGACAAATCTGATGTTAGGTCGTAAAGAATTGTAATGTTGATGCAGAATGAACGTAAAAATTCCGAAAGACGGACTACGACATTCATCGTTGTAGTCATCATGGTTGTCATCGTTGTTGTTAATTAGCTGTTTAAAACAGAATTACGGTCATGGTTGTCGTCAGTGTCGTTGTCGTAACGTAAGCATTTAACTCGGTTGCTATTTTTGTAATTACGCTTGTATTAAACTCATCATTCGTCGTCGTCATCGTTCTTTTCATCATCGCTTGTGTAATATGAAGTCATTAATGTCGTAATAACCTTCCACGGTGGCTTAATGGTTTCGTCGAACTGTACATCTGGAAGCTTAAATTCCAACAGAATCTCAACTGTTTACTTCAAATTTCAGGGATCAAATCCTCGGACCTACTTTGTCGAATTTGTGGGTCAGATTCCACGTTAAACGTTAGATTCCCTCTGAGAAATCAAGCAATTAACGTCGTACACGTCATCAATGTCGTCCTTATTATTATTATTATCGTCCTCATCGCACCGTTTGACATTTTTCTTTTCTCCTTTGTGAAACGCTGTTGTTAGACCATTTTCTGATGAATTGCCTGACGTGGACGTGACGGTAGGTTTTCAAATTTCGAAAACACCTCGAAAATTCTTCGCAAATACTTGAAGAACACTTTTGACGTAGTGAAAATTAATTAACGCATTATCTACTGAAGCGGATGTTCGTCGCTTTAAAATGCGCAAGTGGGGGGTGGGGGGAGAAGAGTTTTCTTCATATATTATCGTTAAAAAAATGAAAGGTCGGATAATGAAAGGAAAACCAAATCCTAAAAAATAAACTTTGGTTCTTTATTATATATTTATATATTTTTAATTGGGGTTGTTTAACCTCCTTCGCAACATCTAAGTCATATGACGGAGGGGACCTACAGCTTTACGTGGGATCCGAACCACGGGTCGCTACATAATCTGGGCGCAGAGGACGGTCTCCCATCCAACCACTACCCAGACCCAATGTCGCTTAACTTCGCTGATCTCCGGGAAGCGATGTTACGACATCGGCCACGACGTAGCCCATATATATATATATATATATATATATATACACTCCCTCATCAAATCACGCAAATGAGGCGGGATGCTGCAGAGGGGTCGACCGCAGGTCGATCCTGAACCGTTGTTCGAACCCACATAAAGTAACATAAAGTAATATATAATGATATATAAATAGATAGATAGATAGATAGATAGATAGAGACACACAGATAGATAGACAGAAAAAACAAGTAAAAAAAAGTATTTCCCGAGAAACCTTCACATGCAAAAATGCTTTTTAGTTTTTACTCATTTCTCGATTCATTTCTCGATTCACTTCACAATAGGAAAAACAACCGAGAGGGAAATGAATATATACAGTATATATATATATATATATATATATATATATATATATAACAAAAACCTAGCCAAACATAGAAGGGCAAAAGCAGTTGCTGTCACCAAAGAAATCCCAGATATATTTTCATTCTTTGCGAAAAACAGAAAAAAAGCATTTAGATGCAGTTTCCTTTTCAAGGAACGCTGCACTTTCATACACACCCACCCTGTCCCAATTTCTGACGTATTCTCCCCCCAAAAAGGATTTTAGATATTATGAGGAAGGTTTAACAACCCTAAATATTATTATTATTATTATTATTATTATTTTATTATTATTATTATTTCCCCCAAAAGAACTTACAAGTGAGGTATGAAATCGTCACAAGATACGATACGACGAACGGATCGTCCCTTTATGTAAAATTCGATGGACCGATTTTGAGATGTGAGACTGTTTACATCAAAAATGTATTATTTTTTTTCTAATAAGTTGTTAACGTATCCTAACCTGTACTTATAACCTATACCTATACCTAACCATAACCAAACTAACTTAACTGAGATTATCTTATAGACCTAATGTCCCTATCTGAAAGAATGTTGAGTGTAGACGAGTTTTTCATTCCTTCTTTACCGATATTGATAGAGAACTTTGTCAGTGTCTCTTCATTTCAACAGTTCAGAATTGTCCAACAGCAAAAAGCTCAATGATCCAATGTTCTTCCAACATAATCTATATTCAAAGTTTTTAACCTAACCTATCCTAATCTAACCTAACATTAATTAATTTTACTTAAAAGGACAATGGAGTTCTGAATCGGCTTTGGAGAATGTAACTGAAAAAGTATACCACAACAAGTGTTTTTATATATATATATATATATATATATATATATATATATATATATATATATATATATTCAGCCAAAACATTTGCGTGGCACTCATTCTTAAAAGCATTTTGAGTGTTTCTTAAATTTCAAATTCGTTGGCACTGGCATCTAGATGCATTTATTTTAAGTCTCCTCAAGGCAACGTTTCCAAATAAACCAAATAAATATATCATTAAAACAATTGTTCCGTAAACAGAAAAGCACCCAATTTTCAAAGGGTATTATCTCTCTCTCTCTCTCTCTCGCTCTCGTCTCTCTCTCTCTGTCTCTCTCTCTGTCTGTCTGTCTGTCTGGTCTGTCTCTCTAATTATATATATACATATATATTGAAGTCTCGTCAGTACTTTGACACCTTATTTGCTTGGCAATGCTGCTGTGAGCTGCTCGCACCCTGAAATGGGCGTATGGGTGGAATGATGCTTTATGTGAAAAGATGTTTAACTCTTCATACTTCCACTTAAACTATGGATGTATCAATTAATAATAATAATAATATATATATATATATATATATATTTTTTTTTAATTGGGGTTGTTTAACCTCCTCCACAACATCTAAGGTCCTATGACGGAGGGGACCTACAGCTTTACGTGGGATCCGAACCACGGGTCGCTACATAATCTGGGCGCGGAGGACGGTCTCCCATCCAACTACTACCCAGACCCGATGTCGCTTACCTTCGCTGATCTCCGGGAAGCGGTGTTACGACATTGGCCACGACGTAGCCCATATATATATATATATATATATATAGAGAGAGAGAGAGAGAGAGAGAGAGAGAGATTATGGTATGGCATGAAAGAAAAGCGAACTTAATTGTTAAAATTTTATAAATGTGCTGAAAAGAAAAAAAATATATTTTTGTCAAATTGTGTTTCCGAGTTCGACTTTTCCACAGCAAATATTATCTGCTTATCGAGAACTTTAAAAAAAATATAGTGTTTTATTGAACAAAAATGACGTATCTTCAGAAAACTTAAGAAAAAAGAAATGAGTCTTCTATTTTGCGATGAATTCCCTTCTTCGTCAAAATTTCCCTCCCTCTTCTTTAATCGTCATAAAGTAAATTTTTGAAAAAAATGGGTAGTTCAAAACTTAATTCTTACGAATGGGCAAAAGTTGCGAAATGATCAGAAACAACAAACGTTTCTTAAATTGTCTTCTTTAATTCTTTGGCGATGAAAAGTAACTCGATTCAGGGCCATATCTTCTCTTTCGTTTTCATTAATTTTTCCGAGGTTTGAAAGTATTAGGGTATGATAAGTTATACAGGGTATTCCATAAGTCCCTTTACCCCTTTTACCCCTCACCTTATTCTAGTAGAAAAAGGTGCAGGGGTAGATAAACTTATGGGACACCCTGTACATCTTCAAAGACGTTGTGAATCTGGCATTGAAACACGCGATATAATGAAAGAGAAGTAGTACAACGGCGTTTCGAATAAAATCTCAGGTCTTCTTCGCGTAAAAAGAACTAGGGAACGAAACGTCTATACCCGCTTGTTTCGGGTACGAAACGTCTATTTCATTATTGTGTGCCCTTCATTCACATCAGAACGAATTTGTACGTGGTTCTTTGACCCACAATTTAACGACGAATTAATTTTTTTTTGGTTTTATTGTTTAGACTTTAATTTAATGGTATCACCTTTAATTAAATGTACACAGACAGGAAGTGCAGTCGCTTCTAATCCCGTTATTTATCGGTTTCTTTATTTGTGCTGTAAACTTCGCGAACGCTTAAAATTTTCTCAAGTTTTTGGGTTGTTTTTCTTACTGTCTAAAAGTTTTTTAATTTAAAAAAAAGGTTTTTATTTTGTGTGTGTGTGTGTGTGTGTGTGTGTGTGTGTGCGCGCGCGCGCAGGCAATTGAGCATAAGTGAGGTCGAGTGCGTGATAATCCACAGATGTAGTTGGTAATTTTTGAGGGGGGGGGGGTAAATAATACTCTTAGTACCTCAGAAAATTTTTTAAAAATCTATAAAAAAATCGACAAACATTTTTACTTTCGGATAAAAGATACGTTAGTCCTAATCAGGTTAGGTTACTCTGGGTTGGGTTAGTTAAGGTTTAATTACGTTAGGTTAGATTAGACTAGATTAGCGAGTACCTCACCATTTAATACTTAACAAAAAACACCATTTGAGCCCTCAATTTCGTCCGAAACATTTGTCTCGCCTTTCTACGTAAGTTCGATGGCATTAAGTTTAGGTTAAGTTAAATTAATTTGGTCATTTAGTTTTTTAGATATATGGATTTTAAAAAGTCGGCACCTCGTTTACGAGGAGATCCCCGCACACACGCACGCACACACACACACATATAATATATATACCTTACCTTACCTTACAACCTTACAAAGGTTCCGCGTGATGATTTCTCATTTCGCGAAGGTCAAGCTTGTCGCCCCTCCTCTCGAGTTGGCCTGGTGAAGTAGTGAGTTGGAATCTTGCGCTCTCCACCTCACATAGCCAGGTACGCCCGGCTCATCGGGGATTGTTCTGAGCCAGGCGTCTAGTCTTCTTTTGAAGATTTCCACTGCAACTCCCTTCGTGTTTCTTAGGTCTTTGGGCAACTGATTAAACAGTTTTGGTCCTCTCACTACAAAACTATTTTCTTTCAGGGTTAAGGATGTTCTCTGTCTCGCCTTCAATTTGGGAATACGACACAGTCTACCGCTTCTACTTTCCATCGTTGTTTGGGGAGTTATGGGATTCAGAGTAAGATTAGGGACTAGTTTCTCCATTATTTTCCAAGTGTAAATAATGGTGTACTGTATCTCTCTCTTCTCCTTTCCAGTGAATATAGGTCTAGTTCGCGTAACCTTTCCCAGTAATTTAGTTCTTTGCACCCATTGATCTTGGCTGTGAAGCTTCTTTGGATCCCCTCCAGCTGTCTAATGTCTTCTTTTTTATATGGGGAAGTTAGGACCGAGCAGTATTCTAATTTGGGTATTATCAGGGTTTTCAGTAGAGGAATCATTACATTCCTATCCCTTCGTTTAAAAGTTCTCAATATCTGACCCGTTATTCTCTTTGCTCTGTTTACTGCTATCTTATTTGTGTTTCAAATTTCGCATCATCTGTCATTACAACCCCTAAATCTTTTGCTCTGGAATTTCTCTGAATTTCCTGTCCATTTGGGGTATAATATTCCATGCACTTTAGGTCTTCTCTTTTTCCGTACCGTAATAGCTGAAATTTCTCGGTGTTAAACTTCATATTGTTGTCTTCAGTCCACTTGTAGATTTTGTTTATGTCGGTTTGTAGAGATCCTATGTCTTCTGGGTTTTTATTTTTCTACTGATCTTTGTGTCATCCGCAAAGAATGTTACTGTGCTGTCTCTGTTAACGTCCTCATCTATGTCAGTTAGCATGATTATAGAGTAGTGGAGCTAATACTGTTCCTTGTGGTAATGAGCTGAAGACCTCTGATTCTGATGAAGATACTCCTTGTACTGTAACGACTTGCCTCCGCTCACTAAGGAAATTATATATCCATTTCCCTACTTTTCCTGTTATTCCCATATATTTCAGTTTATGTATTATGATTCCGTGGTCACACTTGTCGAACGCTTTAGCAAAGTCTGTGTATAGTACATCATAGTTTTCATTACTTTCAAGTGAATCAATAATGTTGTTGTAGTGTTCCATTAGTTGTGATAGGCATGATCTGCCAGATCGAAACCCGTGTTGGTTATCATTTAATTTTTTCAATATAATATATATATATATATATATACAAACTCAGAATGGTTCCCTGAGAACATTATATGTTAAACACAGACCGTGCATGGAACAAGGAACTCTTCTGGGAAAATTAAATCCACTATAGTCCGAATAAGTAATGGTAAATGACAAATACCATAGTTTTTTTTCCTTTTTCATGATTTTAGCCCGACGTGGGCAACGGTCTCTCGCAAAGAGATCCCATAAATATAGCTTCCCTCACCAGCTATCTGCAAAGCAGACAGGATCCAGCTTTGGGACGTGGATCTAGGGTTTAAAGCAAGCCTAGATCCCTACACTCAGAACCTCTATATAAGTAAAAGACTCGTTGCATTCACGTCGTGTTGAATAAATCAAAGAAAAAGGGGGTAACTATTGTATTTTTAGCCAAAAAAAC
Source organism: Bathynomus jamesi (assembly GCA_023014485.1). Classification (NCBI taxonomy): domain Eukaryota; kingdom Metazoa; phylum Arthropoda; class Malacostraca; order Isopoda; family Cirolanidae; genus Bathynomus; species Bathynomus jamesi. Next base: position 325,747 of record JAJOZX010004671.1, read on the forward strand.
CAAAACTTAAACCTCAACCGGGACATTGAGCGTCCACTTTTCAAGGCACGAAACACGTCCGTTTAGTATACACAAACTCAGAATGGTTCCCTGAGAACATTATATGTTAAACACAGACCGTGCATGGAACAAGGAACTCTTCTGGGAAAATTAAATCCACTATAGTCCGAATAAGTAATGGTAAATGACAAATACCATAGTTTTTTTCCCTTTTCATGATTTTAGCCCGACGTGGGCAACGGGTCTCTCGCTAAAATCATGAAAAAGGGAAAAAAACTATGGTATTTGTCATTTACCATTACTTATTCGGACTATAGTGGATTTAATTTTCCCAGAAGAGTTCCTTGTTCCATGCACGGTCTGTGTTTAACATATAATGTTCTCAGGGAACCATTCTGAGTTTGTGTATACTAAACGGACGTGTTTCGTGCCTTGAAAAGTGGACGCTCAATGTCCCGGTTGAGGTTTAAGTTTTGGTTTTTTTGGCTAAAAATACAATAGTTACCCCCTTTTTCTTTGATTTATTCAACACGACGTGAATGCAACGAGTCTTTTACTTATATAGAGGTTCTGAGTGTAGGGATCTAGGCTTGCTTTAAACCCTAGATCCACGTCCCAAAGCTGGATCCTGTCTGCTTTGCAGATAGCTGGTGAGGGAAGCTATATTTATGGGATCTCTTTGCGAGAGACCCGTTGCCCACGTCGGGCTAAAATCATGAAAAAGGGAAAAAAACTATGGTATTTGTCATTTACCATTACTTATTCGGACTATAGTGGATTTAATTTTCCCAGAAGAGTTCCTTGTTCCATGCACGGTCGGTGTTTAACATATATATATATATATATATATATATATATATATATATATATAGGCCTATATATGTGTGTGTGTGTGTGTGTGTGTGCGTGTGTGTGCGTGCGTGTGTGTGTGTGTGTTTTGTTGTGTTTACTTGTTTCCTTAAATTCCATTATATTAGGAACATAAATAGGGGATGTTAAAAGTATTACAAAAGGTCGCAAATATTAAATTTTTTAGTTCTTATTTTACAATTTTTTCATATGGCAACACTTATTAAGTTTATGGAATGTTCTTTTTTTTTTAATTTCATTTTTACCTATCATTTTTGTATAGTTCCGTGAGTTAACGTAAGAGGAAAATATGATAGACACGAAGCGAGTTGCGAAAGACGTGACCAGGCCCGCAGAGAGAAAAACAGAAATTTTCGTTACCCGGCCCAAATTTAAAGAACCAGGGCTTTTCCTATTTTCTATTACGGGCCTTGGACATCCGTAGTCCGTACTGGCCGCATTCCACTGCGGGCCCGGATATGGCTTAAAATTTAGATAGAAATGCTTGCCTATTTCACGATAAAATACAGCTTTTATTTAAATTATATGTTATATTAACTAGTCATTTCCCGTAATGCCTAAAAGTTTCAAACATTTCGCGTGATCCTTGCGACCCTTAATAAGAGGCATTACGCATTACTAACTTAACTTAACCTCACCAAACTTAACCTAACCTAACCTCGCCGAACTTAATCTCTCCTAACCTAACCTAACCTTCACGAAATGATCAGTGGTCACAGATATTACGCGAATTGCCCGAAACTTTTATGCATTACTCAAATAACTGGTTTCACGCAATGACTCTATCATCATATATATATTTATAACACTAAAATGTACTTGGTTAGGTGTACGTTTTTTTTAATACGGTGGATTTAATCCCTCTATTTTGCATAAACGAAGTTTATCGAGTAATTTTCCCTTTTCATCCCAAATTCAAACTTTCCATTCCGACAGAATAATGACATAACAAAATAAGCGTCTGTAGTTTAGCACATAAGCAATATCTTTTGTTATAAGATTTCGTGATAGTTTATGGAATTTAGTTTCTTCCAAATAGGCTATTGAGCCAATACAGCAGATGTTGAAACCATTGTTGCGCCCATTGCTGTTCCTTTATTAAATATGAATGTATTATTTAGAAGTCTCTAATGATTTTCCTTTTTCATAAAATTCGTACAAAGTCAACTCATTTTCGTAATGATTTGGGAAATTTATTCAGCTACTAAAAAATACCCGATGTTGTATATTTTTTTTATTAATTATATCGTGTTTGGTATACGTATTTCAAAGATTGAAAATTCGTTATATACAGGGTGAGACAATAAAGTGTACCACTTCATATGTCTATGAACGTTGACAGAAAAGTGTTAATATTTTATTGACCCACCGTGTAAAATAATATAAATTTTAATTATTAATGCAGGAAATTTTAATATAACATATATATATATATGTAGGAGAATTACGACTTCTGATTAATCGAGGCCCATGGTGTAGTGGATAGCATATCTGACCGGCAATCGGAAGATCCCGGGTTCGATTCCAGGGTGGTTACCTCATTTTTCATTTGTTCGTTCTCCCTCCTCATCTTGTGCGGAACGTTCTTCTATACAAGCGTCGTTCTTTACATTAAATATATATATATATATATTACTTACTTTTGGCTTCGAACAACTGTTCAGAATATTAAAATAACAAACGCGTAAAATTGTAGGTCCCCTCCGCCACCACGGAGGACATGCACAATACACAATTACGAATGCAGTTAGGTAGACCAGCCATGAGTGGATCCTAGGGTCTTTGTTGGTCTGAAACATTATAACATATATATATATATATATATATATATATATATATATATATATCTTGTTCTCGAATGAATACCCTTTTTATTTACTCGTACCTGTTATGTATCCATTTGCATTTTGAATATGTTTTAATTTTAATTGAATTGAATAACCTTTATTGATAAAATAAATACAGTATTTTTACAATTTACAATATCATAAATAATTGTGAAACTGCACTATTTATTTTATTTAATTTGGCCCTTAAAAAGCTTTAGGCTTTACTGGGCTTTTAATTAAAAACAAAACACAGTTATTATTATATATAAAACAAATACAAAGTAATTATTGAAGGTATGAGACCAATACTATACGAAGAAATCAATGATAGACACGACGGATAAACAATAAATAACGAGTAATGTACATTTAATCTTAGATTACACACGAGAAATTAATAAACAATAGTAATATATATTTAATCTTAGATTTTGATTAGTATTCCATTATTAATTGAGATTTCAACTTGTTTTGAAACGAACTTACATTCATAATATTTTTTATATCAGCATTTGAATCAATCCATAATTTTAATCCGATGAAAATGGGTAATTTTTGAGATGAAGACAATCTAAATTGAGGAATAACATGTTTTGATCTATTTCTGGTCTGATACGAGTGGATTTCTTGATGAGTTACAAAATATTTATTTACCCAATGTAAGTTAATGACTTTGTTCTTACACTCGTAAATAAAAATATAATGTGCCACTCTGATTACATCGTTGAGCTTTAGTAGTTTTAGCTCTTTAAATAATGCACTAGAATGATCACGGAAATCATCATCAGATAATAACCTTATTGTTCGTTTTTAGATAACAAAGATACTGTTTAAAGCGTTGTTAGCGGAGTTTCCCCAAACAAGGGTACAGTACAGTATGTTATATAAGGAAGAACAAGATACAGGGTTAGTAAAACCTCTTTAGGGACTACATGTCTAAGTTTAAACATTACAGCAACGCTCCTTGAAATATTTTTGAGATATAATTTACAGGATCACTCCATTGCAAATTCTTGTCTAGCATTACACTAAGAAATTATGTTACAGTACACTCCTTTACAACGATTTCATCAACATTTACTTCATCAAGATACACATTTCTTTTGTTAGTGAAAATCATGAAATTTGTTTTACTGGTATTTAGGAAGAGTTTATTGGTGGTCAACCATTTCATTGCACTGATAAATTCTGAATTAAATATATTCTTAGCTGAATTAACATCTTTGCGAGAAAAATACACAGTTGTATCATTTGCGAACATTACGAAGTTAGGTATATTAGATGAACGTAAAAGGTCATTTACTGTATATATAATAAAAATAACAGTGGACCCAAAACTGAGCCCTGTGGTTCAACATGTTTGACAAGCGTTTTAGTTAAGCAAACCTTATTTACAGATTCAAAGTGATATCTACTGGACAAATAACTTTCAAACAAATCACTGATTGCTCCTCTAAAGCCGTAACAATATAACTTGTTAAATAGAATGTTATGGTTTATTGCATCAAACGCCTTACTCAAATCCATAAATACTGACATTATTTCTTTGTTCTCTTTAGCTATATTTGCATTTTTTATAAGATTTAAAATAGCCATTTCCGTTGTTTTATTATTACGGAAGCCATACTGATTTGGAAATAATAAATTGTAGGATTCTAAATATCGCTGCATTCTACTTTTTACAATTTTTTTCAAAAACTTTGCTGACCACAGAGAATTAATACACCGGTGCTGTATAATACTACTACTACTACTAATAATAATAATAATAATAATATTAAAAATAATAATAATTATTACCTATTACAGTTTTTACTGATAGTTTGCCTATCAACACAAATATAAATCATTACAATTAATAAACAATTTTTTTTATAATTAAAATTTTTTTCGATTTAATTTCAATTTCAACAGTTTTTCTTGGTTTTTTCTCATCGCTACTTTCAGAAACGAATTTAATAACATGAATTTTGTCGGAGGATTAAAAACCACTTTTTAGGAAGTGGTTCACTCTTTTTTTTTTTTTATTGGAATTTTGAGTCGAACGCACGCAAATGTTCTGTATATAATGTACTTTTTCGAGAAAATTGGCCAATGTTAGCTTTGGAATTCTTTAGTTAATATTTGATTTATCAAACCATCATATATATATTATATATATATATATATAATATATATAATATATATATACTTAATTACTTAATTAAGCAAAACCAAGGTAAACCGAGGTACTAATATGATTGAAACACGCAGGATAAGCAAAATAGAGACTTTTTGCACCTGAAACAACCAGAATAATGCCATAGACGTTTCACCATCAATTTCTTCTTGCGAGAAGAAGACCAAAGACTGGGTGCGAAACGCCGTTATGCTAGTCCTATTTCATTATCCCGCGAGATTGTTAGATTACATCTTTAAAGATATACAGGGTTTCCATAAGTCCCTTTCCTAATGAACTTTTTCCTACTAGAATAAGGTGAAGGGTAAAACGGAGTAAAAGAACTTATTTATGGGACACCCTGTCATCCCCGAATACGTTGAAACTGCTAAACACTTACACAGAGACGAAAGCGAAGATACATCCCGAAATAGAGTTACCTTTCAGCGCCAAAGAATTAAAGAAAATAATTTTTTAAAAATACTTTTTTTGTTTCCAACTTTTGCTTATTCTTAAAAATAAAATTTTGAACCACCCCATTTTAGGAAATATTTTTTTAAAATGATTAAAGAAAATAGAAAAATTGAAAAACAAAATTCTCCCCAAAATAGAATCGAATTTTTAAAAAAAATTTTGAAGGATGTTTTCATTTCTACTGTGGATAACAAAAAGTTTCTTTCAAACCTGTATTGTCACACACACACACACACACACATATATATGGGATGAATTTCACAATAAAACACGTGAAATGAATGAATGCTGCAAACCCACATATATATATATACGAGAGAGAGAGAGAGAGAGAGAGAGAGAGAGGCTAATGTTATTGAAGTTCAGTTCCATTGTAGGTTTGTTTATTTTAAATTCAATTAGGAAAAAAGACGCTTTTTCCAGTACTGCATTAATCAACCTCATTAGCTGTGCTTAAAAAAAAATATATATATATACACACAATGTGTGTATGTATATATATTAATCATAGCTAATGATTAATATATATATAGAATGTGACTTCTATTTTGTATTTTTTTTTAAATGGAAGGCGTAAATGATAAGTGAGAAACTTAAAACGTGAGAGAGTAATGGGGGTGACTGAGTGTACGATCAGAGATGAACAAAGTGACTTAAGGAATGGATCAGGTATTTGCAGTGCGACAGTTAAAAAGCCTCTTCGTATGAAGGTGAAAGCTGAATATAGAAGGAGACGGCTGTAGCGTGCTTCTTGCAATGATTCAAATCAGGGGATTATGAGGGACCTCACCCCGAGTATCGGAAAATAAAGCCTGGGGTACAGTATATATATGAAATACCCCAGACTTTATTTCCCGATAATCGGGGTAAGGTCCCACATAATTCCCTGGTTTGGATCACCGCTAGAACCAGGCTAGGAACAAGCCTCCTCCTCCTACATCTAATTTAGACTTTCATATATACATACATAATACATACATACATACATATATACATACATATATACATAGACAAAATCGAAAGAGTTCAAAGACGAGCAACTAAGATGATTCCGTCTCTTAGGTCAAAGTCGTACGAGGATAGGCTTAAAGAGTTAAAATTGACTACACTCGAGACTAGGAGGTTAAGGGGTGATCTAATCCAGGTTTTCAAAATTATGAATGGGTTTGATAACGTAGATAGAGATAGCTTTTTCGAAATATCTCAATATAATAGGACTAGAAATGACGGGTGTAAGTTGACAAGTAGAAGGTTCGAGACAGCAGTTGCGAAAAACTTTTTTACGCATAGAATAGTAAATAGCTGGAATAGTTTGCCGGTAGAAGTAATTAGTAGCACGTCTATAAACATGTTTAAGAATCGATTGGACGCGCATGTTGATAGAAAGGGTATAGTTTAAGGTAGTAAAATTAAGGCTTTGTGGGGATAGATCCCACAGCTCAACACAAGTGTTGTGGGATATAGGGAGGCAGCGTCTTGGGTTAGGGGATACTCTCTGTCCTTACACACCCCATTTAAAGAGATTCCTCTGCCAAGCGGTGCCCCCCATAGTACTGTGAGGTATTGAAAAACTCATGATCTTCACTTGCCCACAAACACCTTTAAATGGGAGACCCATAATGGGTGCACACACATTTCTACATTACTGTACAGTCTTTACAGCCACACCTACACTTTTCCTCGTATGTTTATATAATGTAATGTATATGGTTGTAAATTTGACTTGGTCCGCAATCGATATGAACCGTGACTTGATGGATACCGTAGTGAAATTGACTGGATTCTTTGGATCTGATATATTTGCATGTCCGTTATATAATAGATATAGAGTGTAACATATTTGTGGATAGTAGTCTATTATGACTTGATCCTCTGGATCGAGAGATTCTATCTTTAGTTTTAAATCGATAATTAATTATTTTTAAATTGATAATGTATATGGTTGTAAATTTTGACTTGGTCCGCAATCGATATGGACCGTGACTTGATGGATACCGTAATGAAATTGACTGGATTCTTTGGATCTGATATATTTGCATGTCCGTTATAAATAGATATAGAATGTAACATATTTGTGGATAGTAGTCTATTATGACTTGCTCCTCTGGACCGAGAGATTCTATCTTTAGTTTTAAACCGATAATTAATTTTTTTTTAAATTGATAATTATTTAGTTTCGTAAAAATTGGTCGTTGCCAATTTACCGGCAGTTTTTAAATAAGTTTCTTATGTTCTTGTGGTTCGGAACCCACGTAAAATTGTAGGTCCCCTCCGCCACCACGCAGGACATACACAATACACGATTACGAACACAGTTAGGTAGACCAGCCATGAGTGGATCCTAGGGTCTTTGTTGGTCTGAAACATTATAACATTATAACATTATAACATTATACAAATGTACATAAATCAGAACAAATAATTTCGATGCTAGTTTGGAACAGTTTATTAATTAGCCATAAACGTATAGAGTATCTTGTATGTTCAGAAATGCTATTGGGATATTGAATGTTATGGAATACAAAATGTTTGTGTAATATTGTGTATTAACTTTATTTATAATGATTGTGTCATGTGTAAATGTTATTACAACGCCGTAATGATAAGGAATCTTAATGTCACCAATGAAAGTAGTTAAGTACTAAAGAATGTACAAGTGTTTTTTATCTTATATGTAAGCTATTATTTTGAGAGCTTTTGTTCCTGATGTGTCCATGCACATTTGACGTGCATTTCTTTTCATTTCAGCTTTATATTCCAAACATTCACTTACAGGAGTGGGTTTTTTTTTTTTTATTTAGTCTGTTCCCAAGCTCGATCACTCCTACTTCTTTCTTCGCACAAATCCGGAAGTGATAATCTCAGAGGAGACAATTTTTAAATTATTCATTCTCATTCCCACTGTATATGATTTCTTACTTTAAGCTACATTTTTCAGAGAAAATATCCTTCGAACTTGCAACTGCTCCAGTATCCATTTTTTTTTTCTTTTGCTCTTCCTCAAATCAGGAAAGTCTTTCCCTAAATCTGGAATTCCCACTTCGATCAATCACACTTTCGTACCGCGAATGGGAATGAATATGACGTGAGTGTGAAGTAATCATATTATTCTGAGGTATATTTCGCTGAAGTTTCAATTATTTTCTTCTGTAAAGAATTTTTTCCAAATCGTTCAACTTTTGAAAGGAAAAAATTGATCACAAAATGTCTGTGATCACGATCTTTTCCAGTTTTTTTTTTTCTTTTTTTTAGTGTTTTTAGGAGAGACTCAAAGAAAATCGAGGTAGATTTAATGGATAAGGGATCTTAATAACAACTTTTGGGTCTGAAGGGTGAATGATCACCGTACAAAAATATCAAACTTAAAAACAAAAAAAAAAAATTGTAGAAATTTCTGTGGAATATTCGCCATTTCATTTTCAATTTCTCGAAATTTAATATACAAGAAATAAAAACTGATAGTTTGTATTCAATATTTGGACATTTTTTTATTATTTTTATTATTATTATTATTATTATTATTATACTCTCGGATTCGTCAGCTTCAGGATAGGTCTGATTTATATTATATATATATATATATATATATATATATATATATATATCCACAGGAAAAAAAGAAAAGCAATTCAAGGCCTTTCCTGTTTTTAAGCACCGCGTTAGGGAATGAAGAAAGGAAGCAGTGTGTGTATATATATATATATATATATATATAATATATATATATATATATATATGAAAATTATTTCACGAAAGTAACACGTGAAAAATATTTATGATGAATAAAACCACGAAGGAAAGGAAACAGAATGGTGCTCAAGCGCTTTCGTCTAATGACATCCTTAGGAGCACTGAGGATGTCATTAGACGAAAACGCTTGAGCACCATTCTGTGTTTCCTTCCTTCGTGGTTTTATTCATTATATATATATATATATATATATATTGCTTCCTTTCTTCACTTCATTCCCTGACGAGATGTTTAAATAAATAAAAAGGCCTTAGAATCAATATATATATATATATATATAATATATATATATATATATATATATATATATACATGTTAACCCTCCGTCTATGGCCCTGAGTCGGTTCGGAATCGACGGGGGATTCTGGTTAGGAGGCAGCAACGGATATTTCTTCTATAACATTCTAATTCTTTTCGGTCGCCTCTTGTTAAACTCTTGGCTACAGACTCGCCAGACTGTTATGCCAATATCTTCTATGGTGCTTGGGTTGTCTCTTTCTCTCGCTTTATGGGTCGACGATTATTAATTCTTCTCTTGCTATAATACTCTGATACTTTCTCTTGGTACTAAACTTATCGATTTTTCTTTTATAACTTATCGACTTAACTGACTAAGTCTTCTGAAGATAGCCCCAACTCAAGGGGAAAAATAAAAAGTTTCTCTTACTCTAATTTACTTCTTAAAAATTTACAGTTAGTGCTCTGAATTTACAAGGGTAGAGGTTCGACCTCTTTCGACCATGGCTCAGGCCGGAATCTAAAAAATTAAGGAGGCAAGGGGCCTCTGCCCCTCCTCGCAGCGAGGCTGCTAACAAAGGAGTCGTAATGAAGTGCTATAATGAAGTGACTTAATGAAGTGCTCCAATTTTACAAATACATGTATAATATAAACCTAAATGTTTGGGGGAAGACAGTTGAAGGTTAAGTTTCCCCTTTTTAAACACATGATCAGATGTTTGAAAGATTCCAAATAAAAATTTAAAAAAATAAAAATAAAAACTAATCGTATATTTTTGCCGAATCTTCATTTCTGAAGGCGATATCATTTCGTAATAGTACATAAGTACAATTAAGTACACGACTGAGTTCGTATTAATTTTGGTTCATTACAATTACGATTACAATTATGGATTACTTCACATTCGCTTATGATTGTCCATTACAGTTCTATTAAAGTACATTCTTACATTATAAATTAAATCATTACATTTAATTACAGTTTCATTGAAGTACATTACGTCGTTTACCATTCTTACAGTTGTTTATATATTTATATATGGTTATAATATATGGTTATACTATATGGTTATACTATATGGTTATACTATATGGTTATTATATATGGTTATTAGTACAACACAAGTACATGAGCACATACGAGATAATTTATATACGAAATAATATGTTATAATATGTTATAAATTTGAAATCAGAGGGACAGGAGGTTTCCATCTTAGAAGCGCTCACTTATGCTATAGTTCGCGGAATTTGATAACAACTAAGCATTTTCGAGTTCAATGCGGGAGGTGATATAATAAAAAATAATAAATGAAAAAAATAATACGAGAACGTATTTTTGCGTTTTCGAACGAATGCCTAAAGTTTTGCGTTTCATAGATTGACACGAGTAAAAATGAATATTTATAATAAAATTTATATAGGATAATGTTCAAGGGAAATTAATGACGGGAAAATGTGACGTATGGATGAATATGGTTGAATAATAATGTTTATACTACATAACACCACAACATTATTATTAAAGAATTTACTATACATTGCATACGGAAGATGTCCATATACTAAGCACGTGATTTAGTGTACAAGGTATGGGAAACGTAAAGAGAATTAAGTTATTTTATGACGTCATAGTGTATAAGTCATTATTAGAAAAGATGAATTAGAGAAATACAGTAATGAATAAAGAAGTACAAATCGAAATTCTATCCAAAACTCGCTTAGGCGATTTTGGTTCTTATGTAAAAATTAATATGGATTATTCATTGTTCATTTTTTACATATATATATATATTATATATATACGTGTGTGTGTGTGCCAGTACCCAACTAAAATATTACAATAGTAATTCCTACCTTTAAAATCAATTTTACTGGACTGTATTCGATACCCAAATGAACATGGTTCCCGCAATGTATTACTGACCGTTTTGTTCGTCCGATGGACTCTTCACGTCACATTAAATACCTCCTAAAACTCATTCAACGCAGCCAATTTTACGTCCAATGAGAAACTGAAAAAATGTAACCGCTATTCTCTTATCTTTCGCTAAATTAATTCTGATGATGAATAAATACCCTTTTATTGTCAATCTCGAGGAATGGAGAGAAGATTTATGGAGATAGACGATGTCTTATACGAGACGGGGGACTCGTATTGAGAGACAGCACGCGCATCAGATATACTGTAGTGTATGTAGTCTATGGTTATAGACAGTTGCCATGATCGTGGTTACTTTTTATAGATAGTTTTGTGTTAGATAGATACCCGGTGTTATACAGTTATAAATAGAGGCTTGTATTTTTATTGCAGTTTTGTGGAATGATAAACTTTGAAACATACAGATATAGCGAACTATAGTTACAGAAGTAACTAATACACAGATCCTATATTAGTAGGAGAGTATTATTGAATTGCATTTTTCAATTGAATAACCTTTATTAATAATAAAATAAATACATTGGTTTTACAATGACATAAATAATTGTGAAGCTGGACTATATTTTATTTAATTTGGTCCTTAAGATTTAGGCTTTACTGGGCTCTATTATTTGAATACATTTTGTGTGTGTGTGTGTGTGTGTGTGTGTGTGTGTTGTGTGTGTGTCTCTCTCTCTCTCTCTCTCTCTCTCTCTCTCTCTCTATAAGTTTTATATATATATATATATATATATATATATATATATATATATATATATATGTGTGTGTGGTGTGTATATACTTAATTTGCAAACAAATTAGGAAATTTTAAAAAATTTACACATGAAAAGTGTCTTTTACAAATATTTGGTGTTGTGGGTATTTTATTAAAAAAAATGAAAATGTTCCCCTAACCCTCAACCGAAAAAGTTTTATAAATCAAAAAGGAAAAAATTAATCCAAAGAATTTGCATATTGTTATTGGATCTATTTTAGTCAATGATTTAAATTTTGTTTCCAGGGAATCTTGTGCTCCATTCACGCATCTTAAGCCATAAATGACGTCATCATGTTCAAAAAGGAAAAAAATGCAAGAATTTGTGAAGTCATTTTTTTTTTCCAAAATGTTCAAAACGGTTGTGGCGTTGTTGAAATGGTAAAGTTACTGAATGAATGTGTTAGCTTGGCATATATATATATATATATATATATATATATATTGTCTTAGGACGGTCTCTTCCCAATCTCGGACATTCTCATTCTGTCTTAATCCACGAAGGAGAAATTCGAAAGTGGGAATGGAAAACGAGGCACTTCTGAAATTGATCCATCCCCATATCTATTCTTTGATTTCCCGCTTTAAGATAAGTTTTTCCACAGAATATATTCTTTGATTTCCCGCTTTAAGATAAGTTTTTCCACAGAATATATTCTTTGGATCTCCAATCGCGTTACATCCTTCTTTTTAATATATTTTTCCAAATTCATGAAATCCTCATTTTTCCAAATCTGGACTCCCACTTTTCGGCCGCAAATGGGAACAGAAAAAGTGCCAATTTAGAGGGAGATAATCGCAATTTCTTAAGAGTATTTACGGTACATCAACTCTGCATTCTCTTCTGTACAATACAGGGTGTCCCGTAAGTCTGGACCCATAGGGAAAATAATAAAATTACAAAATAGTCCAAAAATTTATTACATAATCTGTTTAAAGTGTCCGCCCGTTGTGTCGCACACATAGTTGAAGACGCAATCTCGACTGCGACAGCACTTTCTGAATCACAGTCGCAGAAATTTCTTGACACGCCTCCACAATGCGTGCTTTAAGGTGGAAAATGTTCTGAAGTTTGACCTCGTACACTTTGGCTTTCAAGTGGCCCACAAAAAAACTCCAGCGGAGTAAGATCATAATAAAAAAATAATAAAAATAATAATAAAAATAATAAAAAATATATTATAAATAAATTTTGGACTATTTGTAATTTTATTATTTTTCCCTATGGGTCCAGACTTACGGGACACCCTGTACATATGGCGTATATGAGTCTCTCCGAGGAAGAAGAGGCTAAACGACAAAAATAAAAAATGCTACAAAACGCAGCTAAAATTGTACCATTTTGAAAATGCCATAATTTTGTAACTTTCTGAGGATATTTTGAAGAAATACCTTCAAAAAGTTCAAAAGTTATGACACTTTCAAATTTGGTACAACTTTTAACTATTCTTTTACGTTTGTCGCTTAGCCACTTCTTCCTAGGAGGGACTCGTATATTAACCTCGAAGATACTTCGTTAGTTGTCAGTATGTAAATAATGCGATGAGAACTATTTTAACTGTTTCTGTAAATAATATTTTTATAATTTAAATAAATATTTGGACTCACTGACGCTCATTTTCCTATTATTAGAAATGTCCATAAAACATTTTCTTCATTTCACAAAATGGTTCATAAATTTCACTTAGAAGGTACTTGAATACACCTTTTTTTATGAAAAAAAAAAAACTTTTTAAAGAAAATTTTGGCTCTTTAATTTTCATTCAGCATTATTTTCCCTTAAATTTCACATCACTTCTACGCATGCGCTGACTTTTATATTCCTCGTTATTTATTGCTTTTAATCAGTGTTTTTGACGTAAATGAAGAGGAGGGATGTTGAAGGATGTCTCTCGAAGGATTGTAGACTGTTTATAATACTGTATTTTTATGTTTGGTATCAATTTTCGTATGGTTTTACTTCTAATTTTAGGATTTAATAGAAAATTTTCTCCTTTTAAATTTTGCGCCACAGTGCAACTTTTCAGATGTTCCGTGCAATCATTCCTCATTTCACGACGGAGGTCAGGCTATCGCCCCTCCTCATATAATATATATATATATATTATATATATATAATATATATATATATATATATATATATATATGTTACATTCACAAGAAACAAGGAGAGAGCAGAGCAATTTCAAGGCTTTTCGTGTAACTACAACACCACGTCATTCCTGAAGGTGTTTCAGTACATGAAAGACATTGGAATCGCTTTTTATTTTCCTTGTGGTGATTTAACATTAATTAATTTCACACGTTTATTTGTGAAATTTATCCCATATACACACTGCCCCACCCCCACAAAAATATACTGACTTTTAAATGCAAATAATTATATTAGTGGGTACATTCTTTTCTGGCCGGTCTATATATATATATATATTTTTTTTTTTTCATTTGTTTCGTTCTCGCTCTCTCGTCTTGCGCGGAATATCTCCTATATAAGCGTCGTTCTTTACGTTGTTTATACTGCGTGTTCTTTGCAGTTATATATATATATATATATATATATATATATATATATATACAGTGTATATATTAGAGTGGTGTTGTGTGTGTGTGTGTGTGTGTGTGATGAAATATTTACCTGAATATTGGATGATTAATTATTAAACCAAATTTTCTTACGAAGAATACTTCAATTATTAGATTAATATTTTTCTACGTATTCCTGCAATTGTAAATTTGTTCGAATGTTACTGTTCGAAATATATTTCCTTATTTATTATTAATTTCTTATTACTAATTATTAATATTTCTACAAAGCTTATCATTAATTTCGTTTCTAATCTATTAGATTGAATGGTTTTATTAGTAAATATAATTTTTCTTTCTTTGGTCAGTTATTGCGTGAATAATTGAATATATCTTAAATTATATATTACGATAATATGGATTTGTATCAACTGCAGACAGGCACAGTCGGTGTAACCCAGTGGTAAAGTATTGGAATGTTAGTGTGAAGGTTCTTGGTTCGAATCTCGGTTAGGATTTGAGATTTTATCGATTAAGGAGTTTCCTCAGGGCCCATTTGGTCCCCTTAGTCATATTTTGAAGGAAGATAATTAACACATCTAATTTTTTATTGTTATCAATATAACTCACCTTTATGCCGTAGTTAAGGCATAGCAAAAGTGTTCTGACATCATTGCGACTTAAAATGAAAACATTTCAGGTAAATATTAAGTCTATCTAAGATATATATATATATATATATATATATATATATATATATATATATATATATATGGTTAGGTACAGGATTTTAGGT
The DNA here is from genome assembly GCA_023014485.1 of Bathynomus jamesi. NCBI lineage: Eukaryota > Metazoa > Arthropoda > Malacostraca > Isopoda > Cirolanidae > Bathynomus > Bathynomus jamesi. The sequence continues at coordinate 341,080 of JAJOZX010004671.1, forward strand.
AATGTTGATACGGTAAAGTATTCAAAAGTCCTCTCTATTTCTCGTAAGGAATGAACTAGAAATAGAGTGGAATCTTTGGAACACCCTGTTTAAGCGTATTTAGATTATATAGATCTATTTTAATTTTGCTAACTATTGTAAACGGTTATGGTATAAAGAGTGTTTGCAGTTTAACCTGGTAATACCAAGGGGGCGCTTTTCACAGATTGAACGAAATCTTCTGGCTTTATCCGAAATAAAATCAGTGAAGTTACATCCGGTACAAAAGGGCTAATCCCCATTGCATGAAGACTACATTACAAAAGAGATCGAGGGTTTAACTTTGAGTGTGACTCACAATACCGACGAAGAAGAATCGAAGGAAGCTCTTTAAACGCGGAATTCGGAAATCACAAATTCTGAGTTGGGACTCGAAGCCACGGCATTTAGATTTACAGCACAGCGATTGTTTTTGTTGTTGCTATAATAGAAATTTCACCGCCGCTTCAACTCCAGTGAGTGTATATGTTACAGTAAGATTGTGAAACTAGTGATTTCACGAAATCCCTGAAATTTCCATTAAATTCGCTTATACCATGATACAAAATTGACAAAAATTGGATGATTACCTAATCTAACCTAGGTTAGGTTAGATCATTATCCACTTTTTGTCAGTTTTGTATAATGGTGTAAATTACGCAAATTTACTTAAAATTTCAGGGCTTTATGAAATCACTAGTTTCACAATCTTACTCTAACGTACAGTATATAACACAGCGATGTATTCGCTACAATACAGTCATTACACAATTGCTTGTTAATTAACATAATTGAAAATGATTGAATTTTGCTCTTGACTTTTCATCGTCGATCATAAGTGTCGATATTGTCAAACTCAACAACAAAAATGGATTTCAGAAGACGCATTTCACGGCCACGATGTAACATCGACAAAGTTTACGTCGTAAAGAAAAATGTTTATGGAACCTACGTTTACACTACGGTTCCCTCCGAATATTTCCTACTCAGGATCATTCCTATTAATCCCATTCCCGGTCGGTTCGCAAGTGTGAATTTCGGATGCGGGAAAAACTTTCCTGATTTGGGAATATAAAAAAAAAAACTAACAAAAATGGGGAATCCTAAAATGAGAATTGGAATACGTTGATATGGGAATTGCTTCATTTCACATTCCCACTTTCGAATTTCTCATTCTTGAACGAAGAATGAAATAGAAATAACATTAAATGTAAAGAGAAATTCCCACTTTCCCTCTCATCTATAGAAAAAGACCACAATTCATTGATTAGTGAAGTAATTGCTTTATTTAATAAAACAAACAAACAACAACGTTGTTTTAATAAAAACGAAATTTTAGACATCAATAAACTTAAAAAGCTTAATTGTTTTACTGCGTCCGTCGAATTTATATTTCAAATATTTGTCAACAGCCATTTTCTTTTTAATATAACCCTTAGTAGGTTCGATTCAAGTGAGTATTGGATTAAAATTAGGGACCAAATTAGATTTTCTTTGTCCAATTAGGTCTTACAATGGAATACTTTTCACAGTGGAACTGGATTTATTTTATTTATCTATTTATTTAGTTGAAATTATGATCAGAATTGGGATCTATTCCTAAATTTTGGTTTACAGAAATGTTAAATTGAAACTAATACAGGGTGCTTCAAAAATTTTTACCACTTATATGGCGCTATGTCATTACTTACCACTCATAGTTTGTGGCTTTTTTTTTGTTTATGTAAGTATTTTTGTGTTTTATTTGCGCGTTTTTTTAATATATATATATATATATATATATATATATATATATATATATATATATATATATATATATATATATGGGATGACTTTCACAATTAGACATGTGAAATGAATGAATGATGCAAATCCACAAGGAAAAAGAAAAATTAGTTCAAGATCTTTCGTGTATTCAGAAGTACACCTCGTCAGGGAATGAAGGGTGGAGGCACGATAACCAAAAATATATACAACAGGACAGAAAAACAAAAAGATTAAACACAAGATTAACAAGAGTTGATTTGAGGCAAAACGTATTTTAACAAGATATTGTCAATTGTATACATTCCCGCACCGTTATTGAAATTATTTTTCTGTCCCGTTGTATATATTTTTGGTTATCGTGCCTCCACCTTCATTTCCTGACGAGGTGTACTTCGAATACACGAAAGACCTTGGAATCATTTTTCTTTTCCTTGTGGGTTTGCATCATATATATTTATTTATTTATATATGTGTGGTGTGTGTGTGTGTGTGTGTGAAATTACGGCCACCAGGGTTCGAACCCACCATCTCACCCACTACGCTACGACAGGATAAACATTAACCTGTCATATACTTAAACAACCGAGGAAACGCATAAGGCTTTTGCATCCAGTTGCATTTTAGAGTTAATCCTCCAGCACTCGAGATAATGCTAATATACAGTTGCGGTGCAGTGGATAGCGTCCCCATCCTCTATTTAAGACGTGGTGGGTTCGAATCCTAGTGGGGATAATTTTTTGCATTATGCAAAGTCATACATGTTCACGTATGATAGTCCATATATAATATATATATATATATATATATATATATATATATATAATCGATTAAAACCCCCAAAGGAAATAATGTTTTTAAAACCCCCAAAGGAAATAATGTTAAAAAATAAAAGATCAAAACTCGCAAAGCCTTTGAAAGGAAACCTCCTTCTTCATTCAGGCGGATATATATATACGAACAAAATTGTATTTAAACTATTTGAATACTGGGAAGGAAAAGGGAGAAAAATTTGTTAAAGTATTGAGGCGAATTATGTAAGTTAGAATAAACATCAATTTGTGGAAAGTTATTTATCGTGGAAATATTTTTTCTCTGTATCTAGTATTGATTTGTCTTGTGTGTATATTAACGTATAACAGACGCTTAGCGTGTATAATTCTTTATCTATCTGCCTATCTATCTCTATCTCTCTCTGTCTACCTGTTGATAAATCTACCTTGTAGTGATTACATACAAATTACAGTCATTAATTAACATATTATAACTGCCAGAGCTTCGTAAGTTTTGTATAAATGGTTTTTGTGTCGAAACTACAGGGCGATTCACTAGCTGGTAGCTGGTAGCAATATTCTGGGGCTACCAGCGAGTGAATCACCCTGTATCTTTTACACATTGTATATTTTAATCGTACTTTATAACATATATATATATATATATATATATATATATATATATATATAGTATAGTTTGTGTTATTCTCAATTTTTAAGACGTGTTAATAGATTAGATATAAGTCAAAAGAAATGTTTCCCCTTTTTTACATAAAGCATACATCTCTTACTTTAAAATTTTCACTTTATCTTTAAATTTCTTTTCTTCCTTTTAACTTTTCTTATTTGCTTTCCTTTAAAACTTTCATTCGTCTTTAAATTTTCTTTACATCTTTTAACCTTCCTTCTTAAACAGACAACCTCGTAGGAACCAGCACGTCTGTTGCTCTTTGGTATCCTTTATATTCTTTTGCATTTGAGGTGCTAGCAGTTCGCAGCAGCATTTTCAAGTACTTATATATAATATATATATATATATATATATATATATATATATATATATATATATACTGTGTGTGTGTATATATACACTGTGTGTGGGAATATATATATGATACACAGACTGTGCATGGAACAAGAACTCCTCTGGGAAAATTAAATCCACTATAGTCCGAATAATTAATGGTAAATGACAAGCACTATAGTTTTTTCTTTTTCATTTTTCAAGATGTTAGCCCGACGTGGGCAACGGGTCACTCACAAAGAGTGTGTATATCATGAAAAAACCTCAGGGGACCATTCTGAGTTAAATCCCGTGTGTGTGTGTAAACTGTGTATGTATGCGTGTGTGCGTTTGCGTGTGTGCGTTGCGTGTGTACTGAACCAGAGTAGTAATAGATTAAATAAATTGAAATGAAACTTGTCCTAACTACAGCTGAACGTAACACTCCTTTTCAGAAAATTCTCACTTATGCAATTACGCGAAGATGACTGGTGAACTGTGAACAAAATTTCACGATTTTATTGTTGGCTTCATTTTAAAAGGTATCAAACGCTTAAATCCTGATAAGTAATTGAACAGTTTTGAACTTTTGAGCAGTTTTGAAGCTTCGTTTCCATGGTTACGAAAGGTACAGTTGTAGAAAAAAGTTCAACGAAAGAACTAAAATTGTTCTTTCATATATTTCATCACAGAAAAATAAAATCTTTTCATTTCATCTTTTATGTAGTGTAGTGAATACTCTTATTTTAGTTTCAAGTTAAATGTTAATTTTACCGTCTTGAATTTCGGAATAGTATAAATTCATTTTAAATTAGTTACCCCATTATAATTCAATTGTGAACCACATTAATACTAATTTTATGTATACTATATTATTTTATTGTATGTAAACATAATTAATTATATATCACAATTGTCAGTTAATTATTTATATTCAAATATTTATTTTAATCTAATACCATGTCCATTTTACAAATAAATAATAGAAAACCAAAGGTTATATTTTCCACCTTTGGTACTGTCGCAGTTTCGCCTAACGGACTCAATACGGCTAGTGAGATAATCACTGGTTGGCACTTAACCAGCGGCAGTGCTTATGGCTACATCATCCAGGTTAACCTATACCGGATAGATGCGCTACGGTCCCAAGCCGTAGCTTGCCTAGGCCAACGACGACGACGTAAACCAACAGTAGTATATATATATATATACCTTACCTTACCTTACAACCTTACAAAGGTTCCGCGCGATGATTTCTCATTTCGCGAAGGTCAAGCTTTTCGCCCCTCCTCTCGAGTTGGCCTGGTGAAGTAGTGAGTTGGATTCTTGCGCTCTCCACCTCACATAGCCAGGTACGCCGGGCTCATCGGGGATTGTTCTGAGCCAGGCGTCTAGTCTTCTTTTGAAGATTTCCACTGCAACTCCCTTCGTGTTTCTTAGGTCTTTGGGCAACTGATTAAACAGTTTTGGTCCTCTCAATACAAAACTATTTTCTTTCAGGGTTAAGGATGTTCTCTGTCTCGCCTTCAATTTGGGAATACGACACAGTCGACACAGTCTACCGCTTCTACTTTCCACCGTTGTTTGGGGAGTTGTGGGATTCAGAGTAAGATTAGGGACTAGTTTCTCCATTATTTTCCAAGTGTAAATAATGGTGTATCTCTCTCTTCTCCTTTCCAGTGAATATACTGTAGGTCTAGTTCTCGTAACCTTTCCCAGTAATTTAGTTCTTTGCACCCATTGATCTTGGCTGTGAAGCTTCTTTGGATCCCATCCAGCTGTCTAATGTCTTCTTTTTTATATGGGGATGTTAGGGCCGAGCAGTATTCCAATTTGGGTATTATCAGGGTTTTCAGTAGAAGAATCATTACATTCCTATCCCTTCGTTTAAAGGTTCTCAATATCTGACCCGTTATTCTCTTTGCTCTGTTTACTGCTATCTTATTTTGTGTTTCAAATTTCGCATCATCTGTCATTACAACCCCTAAATCTTTTGCTTTTGTTTTCGCCTTTACCGACGCTCTTAAGCAATTAATTTTTTTTTCTTTTAAATAAAAATCTGTTTCTCAGATATATATATATATATATATATATATATATATATATATATATATATATATATTCAATTAGCTTATAGAAGTGATGAACTTTATTGAACTTAAAACCTGCTGAAAGTCATAATTTACGTTCAATGAAAACAATGTGCTTTCATTTCTGAAAGTTTCAGAAACCTTGCGCGCATCTCTGCGTTAATCTGAAGTCTTCACAAATCAATTCTATTTATTTTTTTTTTTTATCTGAACATGCACCGCTCGTATCATTTCAGTAAAGAGCGTTTATCTTACAAATAATGAGACATTTACTGTACAGGGTAGCCCATAAGTCCAAATCGGTTATAACTAAAGCGAAAATCCATCTAGCGGATTTAAAAAAGAAAAGGAAAGCATATTTGTCGAGATGGTTCTAGTTTTCATTTTTAATAATCATTAACTATTTCTAAATTCATTATAAACTTTTTACTGTATTTGATTTTTGGTACTTTCACTTTAATTATAACTGATTGGGATTTATGGGCCACCCTGTAATTTGGCTTTTACTCGTATGTTATACGTTTAATTTTCATTTACTGTAAAAGTTGCTCTATAATTTACTTGATTAATACGATTTCGGCCATTATTAAAATATATAATTTGGACCGAAAGTAAATTTGTTTAATGTTATTGAAAGCAGTCAATACATTAAGAAAAGATTGATGACAACATCCGTAAATTTAAACTGTTAATGTCCGTTATGTTGGAATGAAAGCGAGTTTCGTGTAATAAAAAGGCTGTAAATTCTTCATGCAATACGTTAAGAAAACAGGGAAAGAGGAAAACACAGGAAAATATGATAATAGTATTTGAAAGACTAAACAAGCCTCAAAATGACGAGGATGCATTGTCCTTTGAAAATACACTTAAAGGAAATTATCACTTTAGTGTTCATGATTTATTGCTCCCGACTGTAAAGAAATTAAATTTTAACTTTTGTTGTTGTTGTTCTTTCTTAATGCTTTTAAGATCTGCGCATCAAAAATTGCCGAGCAAACGATACACTGCAGTATATCGTTTGCAAACTCCATTTCTCGAATAATGAGGTGTTCCACACTCTATGCACCACTCGCTTTTGTCTGTTTTAGATCTGAGATTAATAAAAGAACTGATTTTACTCTGAATGTAAGATATTTGAAGAATATCTGAAGAGTACGCTCGGTTTGCCGAACTTATACTGAGAGTAAAGTTGGAAGGTTTTCTTGAGTGTGTACTTTTTGTACTTTTCGTTTAGTTTCACAGGATTCTGGTTGTCAACAAGGAAAATGTTTTAACTCTTCTCAATCTATTTTTTATCAACAGTACTCTCCTTCTACTCTGGAATTGTTTCCGCTTTCACTTCTAAAGTGTACAGAGCGAACAATTTTTAATGACTTTACTTTAGTAATATGTAATCTCTGAATAAAATTGGGTGGCGATTAAAGTAGTTTTAGCACTGATTCATATTAATTGATAGTTTATAAAAATATTTTGTTTAAGACATTTTTAAATATCTACACCAAAAATATCTATTTTTAGACTAGCTATGCATAAGCATCGGTGACTCAAATGTAAAAATCTAGACAAAATAATACAGCACAAACCAAACCGATGTTACATAAGCATCTTCTGATTATATTGAAGAACAAAATACTACAGAAAAATCTTACCTAAACATATTTCTTCTACATTTGGTATGAACTTATATACAGTAAGTGTAATCACAGCACAAATCGCCTACGTGAGATGTTGCTGACGACTGAAGGCAGCGTAAGACCAAAACACGCGGAAATTAGGTGATTGCTACAATAATGCTAAGCTCGGAAACGAGGCTCGAAACTTTTTAATGTCCTGCCCAAAGAACTGAGGAACCTCCAGCACACCAACCTGAATAATTTCAAGAACCAGCTGAACAGGTTCCTGTGCAAAGTCCTTGACCAGCCATACGTGGCTGGCTACGAGGGCAGGAAGAGATCGGAAAGCAGTTGCCTCCTCTACTAAATTCCACAAATGAGGTGGGATGCTGCGGAGGGCTCGACCAAAGGTCGATCCTGAGCCGTCGTTCAAACCCTCATAAAGTATCATAAAGTAAGTAAGTATAGACTACTCTTCATAGTCATATGTGATTAATGGGTCAAAATGTTATAGCTACGTGGCCGAATACTAAATTAATTAATTAAGTCATCAGTGAGAGAAAGGGTTAACATTTTTCGTTCCTTGATTGTAATACAGGGTGTTCAAAAAGAAACGCAACCCGAAACAGAAAGAAAAGGGTTAGGTTACAATAATATATATGCATTCTCCAATGGGTTGCGTTTCTTTTTGAACATCCTATATAAACATTTTTATTTTAACCCCTTATCTCTCAACGGCGCTTAACTGATTTTGTTCTGGCTGACTCCAGAAGATTTTTTTCACCCTATAAACCCCCCCCCCTGGGTACTTTGGGGTTAAAAAGTCTCTTTAATCGTGTTTCCCAATATTTGTTGATTTTTATTTCAATTTCTATCAACAACTATGAACATTGAATAGTAAACTTTAAATTGAGCTAAATAATATTAATGCATAAGGTCCTTAGATGGACTATTTAGCTAATGGACAAGATAAGGAATATTTTTAAAAATTTATTTAGTTAACGCTCAGTCATAATGAACGTGTAAAAACATATCGTTACATGATGATCTAAAATTTTCACAGAGAGAGAGAGAGAGAGAGAGTTACCAAAAAGTTACAAGTTACAAGGACAAAAGGGAGCCTCAAAGACATTTCCTTTTCCACTCTGTGAGGTAACTGTTATTAAACTGGTTCATTTTTTAAGTGGCTCATTTTTAACGGAAAAAGGTTGAAAAAAATACCTTAACCTAGAAAAGTAGCCAAGAGGAGAGAGAGAGAGAGAGAGAGAGAGGGCTATTCATTGGGTCGTAACTATTTCACTTGTTGATCACCATTTGGGATGTAGACAGACATGTAGTCATTTGAGTCTTCTCTTCCAAATTCCTGTAACATTTCCTCCTCAATAATCATTTCGTATTCATGGAATATGTTCCAACACATTCAAAGCTTGTCTCAATAATGTTTGCTAAAAGAGGATTTTTGCAGTCTTCTTTAAATTCTCCCTTTCCCCTTTTTATTTGGCAGTCCAGGAATAAATGCCACTTACGATCACCGGCTTCTTCATCATATTTGAATATTTTCTTTAGAATCCGACAAGCGTTTTAATTGTATGTGACATTTTTAGGTCCCGTTTTATTGTTAGATTTTGGAAGTGTCTCGAAAAACTGCTTCACTCTTAAAATTTTTAGGCAAACCTTAGGAAAATAATGAATCTGAAATGATTTATTTACATAGTGAAAATGGGTTCTTAGCTCAAGATTCCTTTCAGATCTTCCAGTCATTTTCGTTACTATGTTGTTGGAAAATTCTGCTGATATTAATATTTGCAAATTTTATCCTCCGAACGTCATTGAAATGCGAAAATATTTCAGATTTCTATAAAAGAAATGAGCGCGAAAATATTTCAGTTTTCTATGAAAGAGATGAGCGCGAAACCTAAATCTGTTGCGTTAAATATTAGTGAACGTGTTTGAAAGCTAACTTTATTTGAGATAGGACGCTCCCACGAGGAATATGTTTAATTGATGTAAATGCAAACTTTAATTAAAATATCTTTATATAAAGTGTGTAAACATTATTCTTTTCTTACCCCCAACAAAAACTTAGGGTTTTTGCTCTCCAAATACAAAAATAGTTGTAAGACTGTTTCCCATTTTTTACCAGATAGTCTTCGGAAACGGAGGTTTCTTGCAGGGAATTCTAATTAAAATTTGTGCTGTATACCGGTATTGACCGACCATGGATAGTCTCCAAATTCCATTTTAATTATATGAAATCAAACATTACGGTTCATTCCCCTAATGAATATATTAATCAATGATTTTTAATAATGTCTTCCTACTGGTTTACTCTCATTCAACGTCATTCCCACTTTTATCAACGGCTTTCCCACTTTAGTCCAAGTTAGGTTAACTTAGGTTGGGTTAGGTTACGATCGGTTAGGTTACGTTAAATTTGGTTAGGTTTGCTTAGGTTAAGTTAAGCTATTCCCTTTTGCGCCTTTGCCGCGAATGCGAATGGGAATGACATTGAGTGCGCAGTAATCCCACTTAGTCATTGATCCTATTTCATTCTTCGTCCAAGAATGAGAAGTCCGCGAGTAGACATTTCAAACGAAGCAATTCGCAAATTGATCCATCCCCATATCCACTATAGGACTTCCGCAGAAAATACCCCACATCGTACCCAATCCTTAACCCGCAATTGCGTCACGGGCTTCCTTTTACCCCGTCCAAAATCAGGAAACTAATTTTGTTTCAAATGTAGAATTCTCACTTTGAGCATTCCCACTTGCAGGCCGTGGCTGGGAATAGGAATTACATGAAGTGGGAATTAATCATTTTTAATTAATACTAAGTTATGATAATAATTAAGGACTACGTAAGTTAAGATAGGAACAACCAATTTCATTTGATTTTCTGCGCTACCTTCATTTGAAAACAGAAATTTCCTAACTTAATTAAAAGAAAGTAATAATCCCCTTTATAGGATACGAAAATTCTGCGCACGTTTTTATAAAATGTATAAAATCACTGTACGAGCTAACATTTACGCTGTTAATTTTTTAACATCACATTATTAATTATTATTATTATTATTATTATTATTACTAATTTTTCAATTACAATTCCTGTCCGTTTCTCGATTTATTTTTACACTATTTTTATGCGTGTTCCAACAAAAAGGCAGAATTGTCCTCTGAACTACAGGGTGTCCGCAAAGTCTTGTCACCCTAGTAAAATACCAACTGATTTTCGTTTTTCTTTCAAAATGTGTGATAGCAGCAACTATACGATTGAACAACGTGTATTGGCTAGTACTTGGGTCCATGAGCGACCACGTAATAGCAAAACCATTGAAAATACAGTCTTCGTGCAGACTTCCAGCTCCTCCAAAAAGGATTCTGTTGAGATGGGAAAAGAAACTGTTCAGAACAGGAACTGTAAAAGATAAGCCAAGAACTGGCAGGTCATTTAAGTGATAAATAGGAGTGAAAGAAAAACGAAAATCAGTTAGTATTTTACTGGGGTGACAAAACATTGTGGACACCCTGTAGTTAACTTTTTTTTATTTGACCGTCTGAGTATAAATACAGTATAACATAAAGCTTTATTTCCCACTCTTAATAAATTGCTGGCTTTCACTTACATTTGTTTATGCGATAAAAGATCCAATATTACCTCAAATACGAACCATTTCTCTCAATGAGGGAATTCATTTCTAATCCATTATAGATCCTTCAGCTGGACACACATTTTCCAAGATTGAATTTACACTAAAATGGTTCAGAACAACGAGTTAAACTTCCGGATGAGAAAATTAGCGAGAGAATAAAAGTGAAGTGGGCATATGTGTGTGTGTGTGTGTGTGTGTGTGTGTGTGTAGGCAACTCATCATGACTGACGCAGTGAGGTAATTTTTTTTCGGTGGGGGGGGGGGTTGCTTGTGATGTAACATTTTTTGTATCTCGCAACATTAAAAATATCATGTACAAACTCTAATAACATTTTTACTGTAGGAAAGAAAATGTCAAGGTTAGGTTAGGTTAGAAATCTCAATCGCTTTCAATTCACTTATTACTTGTTTCTCGATTCGATGACACTGAGATTAGGTTAGGTTAGGGTGGGTTAGTATTGTAATATACAAAATTGAAAAACCGGTATTTCGGTTCAAACCGGTACCTCGGTTCAAACCTAACACACCTAACCTAACCTAACACAAACTATATGTGTGTGTCTGAAAGAAGAAGGAAAAGAGGGGTAGAGTGAGTATATTGGCCTAAATCGACCATAAGAAGTTTACAATTTAGTTACTGGAGTCATTAGTGTGAGCTAATAATAATATAACTACAATGAAAGAGAGAGAGAGAGAGAGAGAGAGAGAGAGAGAGAGAAAGAGAGAGAGAGAGAGAGAGAGAGAGAGAGAGAGAGAGAGAGAGAGCAATGTAATGATGGGGTTGTTTAACCTTCTTCGCAACATCTAAGGTCATATGACGAAGGGGACCTTCAGCTTTACGTAAGATTGGAACCACGGATTGCTACATAATCTGAATGCAGAGGACGGTCTCCCATTCAGCTACTCTCCAAACCCAATTTCATTTAACTTCACTGATCGACGAGAAGTGGTGTTACGACACTGGCCACGACGTAGCTCAGAGAGAGAGAGAGGAGAGAGAGAGAGAGAGAGAGAGAGAGAGAGAGAGAGAGAGATTATTAAAGGTAAATAAAGCAAGCAACAGACTCCGAATCCATTTTACTGCAAGATAACCCTTAGGTCGGCCGCACACAGAATCGTCTTACGACTCACGACTCACGACTGGAATCGCGCGTGACTTTACATTGACAGAATGGGATCCTCGCACACTGCAGCGACCGCGACGCGGTTCGTCAGTCGTGAGTCGCAAGACGATCCTGTATGCGGCCGGCCTTAGAAAAGCGTACGAAAGGTAAAACCCAAGAAATTTCATGGTAGTAAGAGACGTATCAAATCGATACTGCTTTTCGGCAAATTCGTAATAAGTTTAAATAATTTTTTTTTATTTTTCTTTGATCTTATTTCCATATAGATTAAACAAATATCCATTAACCCTTTGTAAAGCGTCTGTAACGTCCACTTTACTGATTTCGTTCTGGCGAATACCAAACGATTCTATGCACTCTCAGAAAGAATTCGTAAGCGTAACAGGGTTTTTTCAAAATGTAGTATAGTAGTTCATTTTGGTACTTTACAATTTACTTATATTGGTTTTCTAAATTGAGAATAACTAGTGTGTACTTCAGAATAAATAGATATCTTATTTTATGTGTAATTTAGTATTAATTAAACACTAACATTTGAATCATTTTTATTAGTAATAAAAGCAACATTTTATATAGATAGATAGATAGATAGATAGATAGATAAACAAAACCACGCTTGCAAAGAATAGTAAAGTATCTTAAATAAAACTGAAAGGGAAAATAAGCTGTTTGCTTACAATGTCTCCGAAACATTTATTAACACAACCTACCCTTACCTATATATTATCTATAGTATTTTACCTAACCTTATTTATATCTTACATATACTTTACCTAACCTATAACTTAACCCAACCTATACTTAAAACCATCAACCTTTTTTTTTAACCTATACCATACCTATATCTTGCCTAATCTATATTTTTTACGTAACTTAACCTAACAAACTATACGTAACCTATACCTAACCTAACCATCTTAACCTAACCTATACCTAACCTAACCATCTTAACCTAACCTATACCTAACCTAACTATTCTAACCTAACCAATACCTAACCTAACCCATACCTAACCTAACTATTCTAACCTAACCAATACCTAACCTAACTATTCTAACCTAACCATACCTAACCTAACTATCTCAACCTAACCCATACCTAACCTAACTATTCTAACCTAACCCATACCTAACCTAACTATCTTAACCTAACCCATACCTAACCTAACTATTCTAACCTAACCCATACCTAACCTAACTATCTTAACCTAACCCATACCTAACCTAACTATTTTAACCTAACCTAACCTAACCGAGTGGTCATCAATCGTTAAAATTTCCCATTAATAAATAGAAAAGGAAAATGCTTCATCAAGAAAAGGATTTTCAATTTTGGAACCCATCCATGAATCATTCCTAAAGGAATACTTTTTTTTCGGAATATATTACCGAATAATGATTCAAAAATATATATTAGGGATGTGCCGGATATCCGGTTACGATCCGGTTTTTCCGGATATCCGGCACTTTTAATTTTAATTAAATATCTTAGATGATGAATCCTTAATAAACATTTTCATAGGTACCTACAAAGTAATAGCATTATTATTAGTATTATTATTTATTATTAGCTATATTAGTTAGTTTTAACCTCTCTATCTGCAACAATGGTGACCCAAAGAGAGAAGAAATAAGTTTAATAATCAAGGGATCCAAAGAAGTGGTTATGACAACCACCCTAACACAATAATAATAAACAGAAACTGAATTAAATTGATCTAATTGAGCTAAACAGATCAAAAATTTAAATACATCTGTAACATTGACATATCATGATATCACACATTATAGAAAAAATGAAGACAAGCAATCAATAGTATGGCAATATGTGTTGAAAAATAAATGAAAATAGACTTAATGTACGTATTTACGATTCACTATATTTCATATTTTTCATCAAGAAGATCAGTTCTTCAGCATTAGCTGGCAATAATTTGCTTCGGTTGTCTGCATATACCTGACCCGTTGCACTGAATAACCGTTCAGAGGCAACTGAACTTGGTGGTGCACTTAAATATTTAAGGACCATTGGTTTCAATGTTTCAAATTGATTGACATTGTTGCACCACCATTTCATTGGGTTGTCAGTCCTGTGTATGTTTGGTAGCGACAGATACTTATCTATTTCTGAAGTGTAGAAGAGGCAGAGTTTTTTAGCCTTTGAATGCCTATGAAGCAGAGGACACTTTGGCGTGACTTTGCACTGGATGAGTCTGAAGTTTGAGAAACATCGGGTAGCTGGCATGATTCGTCTGCACTGCTGCTGTCTTCTTGATCCACTGAAGTTTTTTTCACAAGTTGGTCGAAGCAAGCCCATATGTCCTCATGAGTTTCTTCAGCCAAGTTCATTGGTAAACCGACCTCTGCTACTTCTGCTTCCTCGACTTCTGCTTCAGCCCGGCTAGTAGAATGTTTCTTCTGCAGTTTTTCGTGCTCAACTAATTCTGCCACAAGCTGCTGTTTCACCCCATTGGCATCTTTCAGAAAGTGCGACTTGTAGCGGGGATCTAAAAGGGTAGCCACCGTAAAGCAGTTTTGCTCCAGGTTTACAGATTTACTGCATGTCGGTTTCATGAAACGGTCTTCCAGCGCTTCTTTCAAGTTTTGCTTGACAGTTTGGATCCCACAATCTTTTTGTCTTTTTGAAAGATAAGAATGTAGTGTAGCTACTGCTGGAATTACAAAACTGATCAGTTCGCTGTCTTTACTTGCTTGTTTGGTCAATTCTTCAAATGGTTGTAGCACTCGAATAATATTTTCCACCAAACCCTAGTTATAAGCGGTGAGTGTTGGAATGTCTTGTTCTGCAGCATATGCTGTCACTACCTGCCTTTGTTCATGCAGACATTCTAACATGTAATATGTCGAATATGCTAAATCGTTAGTGGCTACAGACTCGGTCTTCTCTTCATGCAGTGCTTTGAACTTAATGCTAGGATGTTTACTTTGAATGTGATTCCACAATGGTTTTGTTGAATATGACCGAGGTGTTTTACCACGCACGATGTACCTCCCATTGTTTGTAACATCACATAATTTGCACTCCGCTTTATGTTCATTTTCCACACCACAGACTTTAAAATACTTCCAAATAATTGATTTTGATTTAGAAGACATAATTCACTTTTATTTCTAATATTAACGACTAGAAAGCCTATATTTTCACAATTTTTCTGAAATGAACAAGAAAACTAGTAATGTACAGCCTGGAGTAAGAAACAATAGTAAGGTTCCCTAAGACTAGGTACTAGGTAAAACGAGTGAGCTTTTAACATATGCATCAGGTCGGTTAAAAGGCAGGCCAGGCCATAAAAAAAAATATTAGAAAATATCGCACATGAAGTCTCGAAAATAATAATTCTAATTTAAACATCTGTAACTTTTTTGTTCTTCAATTTTTAATAAAAATAATTACATATTTAGATTCAGGAGAAAATTCTTTATCAAAAAACATATAAACAGTAATATATTTATTATCCTCATAGCTGGTATTATCGAACAAAGTGGGTATACATTTCTTTGGGACACGCTGTGTATATATATACTTTAAAAAATGTTATTAAAATCGATAAACAAATGAAATTGATTTTCTTTATTTTAAAGTAATATCACTTAATGCTGAGTGCGTATTATTATTGTTAATATACGGGTATGACTTTAAGTTAAAGGTGAATTATTTATATACAGGGTGTCTCAGAAGTCCTGACATTATGAGGCAGAAGTTTTGGGACACTCTCTCTCTCTCTCTCTATATATATATATATGCATATATAACTGCAATGACCGCGCAGTATATAAATGAATAGAAACGACATAAGTGTTAAGGAACGTTTCTGCACACGAGGAGGAGAGATAACGAATAATGAAAAATGAGGCGAACCGCCCAGGAATCGAACCCAGGGCCTTCCAATTGCCGGTCGGACGCTCTACCATTATGCTACGGACCTCACTCAATCACAAATCGAAATTCTCCCACATAGGGCAGAAACCAATGCCCTGAGAGGGCACCCTCGCAAATCGTGAATATGCGCATATAACTGCAATGACCGCGCAGTATATAAATGAATAGAAACGACATAAGTGTTAAGGAACGTTTCTGCACACGAGGAGGAGAGATAACGAATAATGAAAAATGAGGCGAACCGCCCAGGAATCGAACCCAGGGCCTTCCAATTGCCGGTCGGACGCTCTACCATTATGCTACGGACCTCACTCAATCACAAATCGAAATTCTCCCACATAGGGCAGAAACCAATGCCCTGAGAGGGCACCCTCGCAAATCGTGAATATGCGCATATAACTGCAATGACCGCGCAGTATATAAATGAATAGAAACGACATAAGTGTTAAGGAACGTTTCTGCACACGAGGAGGAGAGATAACGAATAATGAAAAATGAGGCGAACCGCCCAGGAATCGAACCCAGGGCCTTCCAATTGCCGGTCCTTAACGTTCCTTAACACTTATGTCGTTTCTATTCATTTATATACTGCGCGGTCATTGCAGTTATATGCGCATATTCACGATTTGCGAGGGTGCCCTCTCAGGGCATTGGTTTCTGCCCTATGTGGGAGAATTTCGATTTGTGATTGAGTGAGGTCCGTAGCATAATGGTAGAGCGTCCGACCGGCAATTGGAAGGCCCTGGGTTCGATTCCTGGGCGGTTCGCCTCATTTTTCATTATTCGTTATCTCTCCTCCTCGTGTGCAGAAACGTTCCTTAACACTTATGTCGTTTCTATTCATTATATACTGCGCGGTCATTGCAGTTATATGCGCATATTCACGATTTGCGAGGGTGCCCTCTCAGGGCATTGGTTTCTGCCCTATGTGGGAGAATTTCGATTTGTGATTGAGTGAGGTCCGTAGCATAATGGTAGAGCGTCCGACCGGCAATTGGAAGGCCCTGGGTTCGATTCCTGGGCGGTTCGCCTCATTTTTCATTATTCGTTATCTCTCCTCCTCGTGTGCAGAAACGTTCCTTAACACTTATGTCGTTTCTATTCATTTATATACTGCGCGGTCATTGCAGTTATATGCGCATATTCACGATTTGCGAGGGTGCCCTCTTAGGGCATTGGTTTCTGCCTATGTGGGAGAATTTCGATTTGTGATTGAGTGAGGTCCGTAGCATAATGGTAGAGCGTCCGACCGGCAATTGGAAGGCCCTGGGTTCGATTCCTGGGCGGTTCGCCTCATTTTTCATTATTCGTTATCTCTCCTCCTCGTGTGCAGAAACGTTCCTTAACACCTATGTCGTTTCTATTCATATATATATATATATAATATATATTCAAGAAACTATTTAACTTAAAAAAATCTTATTTTGAACAAACAAAATACTGTGTTCAAAATTACAAGGGCAAAAGTATTGTTAAAATACTGAATTACAGTAAATAAATTGTTACTTCAACATAAATTTTGTTTAGATTAAACACACACACACAGGATTATATTTACGTTGAATTAATCATAAAAACACACACACACACGATTATATTTACTTTGAATTAATCATTTTCAAATTTTCTACATTAAGCGAAGCCCAATTTCAAGTAAATAGTGATCTTGAATGTTATTTTTCAATTAACATTATTTATTTCGTTTAATTTTACCAAATTCTTAACATAAATAATTAATTTTAACAAAATTTTAACAAAATTAAATTAAAATTAACAAAATTAAGTTAATTTTAACAAAAGTTTAACAAAATTAAGTTAGTGTTAACAAAACTGGGATTGATAATTCCAAACAATATTTTTGTTTAAAATAAGTAAAGTTTCTTGATATATACAGTGTGTCCCAAAAGCCCTGTCCCCATAATGTACAACATAATATTAGCCTTTGGGCCAGCACTTTTGGGATACCCTATATATATAGGATCAAGTAAAGATAAGCACCCCCAGCCTTCTTTAATTAGCCTTATAAGGCTAACTAACGAAAATCACGACCTAACCTAACCAATCGTCAAGGGCGTACAGTTGACTTAACGATTGGTTAGGTTAGGTCGTGATATTTTCGTTAGTTCCTTATAAGGTTTAATTAAAGAAGGCTGGGGGTGCTTATCTTTACTTGATCCTATATATATATATATATATATATATAGTTGCGTTCGTTTATTTTTATATCTAAAATGAATTCTCCCGTTCTTTGTTCGATATAAAATGCAAACAATAATGAATTAATTTGTGCCGGAGATTAAAACTTTCCAATATTAAAACGATATAAAATTCACTCCTCACAGATGAAAGCTTCTTTGTGAAGTGAAGCAAAAAAGATGGCGGTGAAGAATCTTTTTAGAAACGAACATCAAGATTTTCGACTTAAGGAAATTAGATATGCCCCCTTCTTTTTTTTTTTTTTTGCCTTTGCACTTTGAGAGGGGAAGAGAGGGGAGTTGTATGAGAGAGAGAGAGAGAGAGAGAGAGAAAGTTAGAGATTATTTTTGTGTCTGTAACTATATAATGAGTTGGCTCCTATATGTTGTTAAAGTTTTTGCTTGTATGCAACTGAAATAGGGTTGTTTTGGGGTTGTTTAACCTCTCTCGGAACATCAAAGGTCACGTGACGAAGGGGACCTACCAGTTTTTCGTGAGATCCGAGCCACGGACCGCTACATCATCTGGACGCAGATAGAATTGTAAGCTCGGGAATATTCCCGAAAAAATGTACAGTAGGTTCCAATACCTCCGTCATATTGTTGAAGTTCCTTCCTGCAGCAGTTGCTTCTTGCTTCTTTTATCATTAATTGCGAGAAAATAGTCCCATACTAAGGCAACTCTCACTATGTTAACCCATTAATGCCCATTGGTAGAATTTCCTACCGACAAAATTGTTTATCGTTATTGCATCACTTTTTCATGTATTCACGTGATCTTCGGGCTGAGTGAGTGATATGACGCAATCTAAAAGATTGCGTCATATCAATGACTACCGAAGATCACGTGAATACAAGAAAAATGATGCAATAATGACAAACAATTTTGTTGGTAGGAAATTCTACCCATGTCCACTAATGGGTCAATGCAATTTATCCGTTATCCAAAATATCGTGTGTGCAATAGCGTATCTAAGCCTTCCCTTTCCCCTCCCTTCTTTCCCTCCCTTCTTCCCCTCTCCTCTTCCCTACCCCTCCGCGAAATGCTCATTCTTGGGAAAAATTGAAATTTTCAAACTAAAATTATTTTAAAATTTACTAAAAGGTCTTAGCTTGTGGGGGTGGGGGGAAGGGTCTTACGTCTAATAGAGCTTACTTCTATTGATTCCTGTCACTGTAAAATATAGGTCAGATTCTCACATCGGGAATGTTCCGGGAATATTCCTTACAACTGCAAAGGATTGCCAAAAATAAATAGACACCTTCAGTTTTTTTTCCCATAGCTTTTGATTTAATAATTAAAGTCAATAAACAATAATAGATTTATTGAATGAATATATTTAGAATCGTGTTGCTTTCCCCTTTCCATTATGGAACGTTGACACACGTTCTGGTATTCCATTGATGAGCTTTGCCATTTGTTCTTGCGGGCAATCATCGTGGTGTGATGTCTATTTACTTTTGTCAACGTCTATATATTTTTGGAAATTTTACAACCCCAGACCGTCACGCAGAAGATGGTCACCATTCCAACATAGGGGGAGGGTAGAATTTTTCTTTGTCAAAGAAAAATAAGGTTTCAGAAGCACCGCCGCTCTGGGACCAAAGCTTGATGTTAATTAATATAAAATCTTTTAGAATTCTTACACGCACGTCAGATATTTCACAAAGCTGAAAAAATTATTAGGCCTATGCTGTAGCCTGTAGGTTTAAGTGTAAGTAAAAGAAAGTGTATTATATATTTAAAATAAAATATATTTTTAAAAAAATACATGTATTTTTAACCTTCCTTCTTAAACAGACAGACTCGTAAGGACCAGCCAGTCTGTTGCTGTTTGGTATCCTTCGTATTCCTTTGTGTATATATATATATATATATATATATATATATATATATATATATATATATATATATATACATACAGGTGTGTGTATATATATATATATATATATATACAATATATATTTAAAACTATGTTTAAAATATATGGTTTTACAGCATACAAAAAGTAATTTATTGAAACTATGTATTTATTTTCTGTGTAAATGTATTTTCTATTGGATAGGGTAACCCCCCCCCCCACCAAAAAAAACGAGCAAAGAACCTTTTTTTGGTAACATCATATATATATATATATATATATATATATACACACTTCACATACACCATATACAAATATCAGTGAAAATGTAATGCCGCCTACGTATTATTTAAACTTACTCATACACGTTAATACTATAATAATAATAATAATAATAATATATAATAATATATAATAATAATAATAATAAAATAATAAAAAAGTCTTGTTAATAGTATTTTCTGAAATAAAATCAGTTATTCCTACGTGTTGGATAAAAGTAATTTTAACAGTACCTTGGTTTAAGAGTTATTTGTAGAATACGTATCATTTTGTATCACTAAATAAGGTTTGCTCATCTAAAACCCTTATCAAACATGGTGTACCACAGGGCTCAGTTTTGGGTCCACTTAATTTCATAATATTTGCAGATGATATAACTGTGTATTTTTCTTGCAGAGATGTTAATTCAGCTAAAAATACATTTAAATCAGAATTTATCAATGGAATGAAATGGTTGACCACCAATAAACTATTCCTAATTACCAATAAAACAAATTTCACGATTTTTACTAACGAACGAAATGTGTATCTTGATGAACTAAATGTTAATGAAATCGTTGTAAAGAAGAGTACTGTTACAAAGTTTCTTAGTGTAATGCTAGATAAGAATTTGCAATGGAGTGGTCCTATAAATTATATCTCAAAAAAGATTTCAAGAAGCGTTGCTATAATGTTTAAATTTAGAAATGTAGTCCTTAAACAGGTTTTATTAACTCTGTATCATACTTTTATTTTTCTTTATATAATGTACTGCACCCTTGTTTGGGGAGACTCCGTTAACAACACTTTAAACAGTATCTTCGTCATCTGAAAAAGAGTAATGAGGTTATTATCTGATGATGATTTCCGTGATCATTCTAGTGCATTATTTAAAGAGCTAAAACTACTAAAGCTCAAAGATGTAACCAAAGTGGCACATTTTAGTTTTATTTACGAGTGTAAGAACAAAATCATTAACTTACATTAGGTAAATAAATATTTTGTAACTAATCAAGAAATCCACTCGTAACAGACCAGAAATAGATCAAAACACGTTATTCCTCAATTTAGATTGTCTTCATCTCAAAAATTACCCATTTTCATTGGATTAAAATTATGGATTGATTCAAATGCTGATATAAAAAATATTGTGAATGTAAATTCGTTTAAATCCAATCTCATTTAATAATTGAATACTAATAAAAATCTAGGATTAATCGTACATTATTTGTTATTGTTCATCTCTCCTATTTAATATTGATTTCTTTGTATAGTATTCGTATCATACTTTCAATAATAACTTTGCATTTGTTTTATATCTAGAATAATAATAATAATAATAATAATAATAATAATATATACTCTAATTAATAATTCTTATTCATGATTTATATATATTATTAATTAATTAGTAATTAATAATAACTATATCTTTTATTTTTAATTAAGAGCCCAGTAAAGCCTAAAGTTTTTTAAAGGCCCGCTTAAATAAAATAAATAGTCCAATTTTACTATTTTTATGTTAAAACAAAAATAAAAATTGTAAAACTATTTATTTTATTAATAAAGGTTAGTCAATATTTAATATTCAATTAAATATGTACGACCTTTTTTCCCACGTAACGTCATCACCATTTCATTTCCCGTTCATGTATAAAAAATCCGAAAGTGAGAATCTATAATCAGGAAATTCTCAAATTGATCCAATCTCAGTCGTATTTTAAGATTTCTCACGCAAATGCGTCACATCCCTCTTTTTTTAACCTTTTCCCTAATCAAGAAACTTTTCCCAAATCTTAAATTCCTATTTTGAGTATTCCCACTTTCGGACCGCGAATGGGAATTGGAATGAAGCAAAGCGGGAAGTAATCGCTCTGAATTGGTCAATAAATGTTCCTCTTTCGACAAATAAATTTATAATTTTGTTACTAAAAAAAGGGAAAAGAAAAGTCTTCCATTCGAAGACAGAAAGTTGATATTATATTTCTATTTTTGCCTGTATATAGATTACTTCCCACTCAGTGTCACTCCCATTCCCGTTCGTGGTCCCCAATTGGAATTACCGAAGTAGGAATTTTGGATTTGGGAAAAGTTAATAGGATGACTATAGTTAGAGAGTTACAGGCTAACAAAGACCCTAAGATCCACTCTAGGCTAGTCCAGGATGAAAGTAGAAAAGTTAGAAATAGCAAATGAAAATAAAGAATAGTGAAAACTTATACAATGCTTACACTTATAGGTGTGTAAAGCTTTCACACAGGAATAGTAGTAATAGTAAAGTATAAAACAGACGAGGATCTCTCTCCCTCCTTCGCCAGCTACTGCTGACAGAAATAGTGGGAAAAAAGATTTATAGGACAGTAAGAATTGGCGCAATTGCGGGCTCTGGGAGGGGGAGTATTATCTGTGAAAACTTTGAGTGGGAAATCTCATACAGTGCAAATGGGGATGGATCAATTTGAAAACTGCCTCCTTTGAAATTCCCACTTTCGGATTTCTCATTGTCGGACGAAGAATGAAAAGGGAATGACCAAGATTGGGAGGAAACCGTCTGTATGTATATTGTATAAGTACACTGTATAACCTGACGATAGTTACAGAACAACGAACAGAAGGGTAACTGTAATTTTTACAAAATTTTATAAGAATCCCTTACCCTGAAGAATATATATATATATATATATATATATATATATATATAATATATATATATATATATATATATATATATATATATATATATATATTATATGGGAGAGAGAGAGAGAGAGAGAGAGAAACTCCTAAATATTATCTTTAAAATGGAAAACATTTAGTTATTCTAATGGTTGTTTCACGATACATTAATTATGAAATCTATTTCAATCGCCACAAATTGACTTCCTCAAGTTGTGGGTAAAGGTAATAATAATAATAATAATAATAATAATAATAATAAAATAGGACTGAAGTGAAAGAAAAACGGCTGTTTAATAACAAAAATTAAAATAAAGTATAAAAAAGAAATCCATCTAAAGTTGCGAATATATTTTTTTAAAATCGAAAATCGAAATCTGATATTGGAATTTTAAAAATAATAGTTTTAAAAAGAAGGTGTCGTTTCGAAGCGAAATTTAATAGACGTCTTTCCTTCTCTTTCCCGGGTATTTTCCATTTTTCATATGCTTCGTCTCATATTTTAGCCATCTTGTTCAGGAGGTTTTTTAGCATATATATATATTATATATAAAACAAGATCGCGACAGTATACTGTCATATACTGCCTCCATCTTGTTATTAATTTCAGCGTTCCTAAGGATGTCATTAGACGAACGCGCTTTAACAATATTTCGTGTTTTAATTTTTCCTTCATCGTTATTTTTATCATAAATATTATTCATACTTTACTTTCGTGAAATAATTTACATATATATACAGTGGTACTCATACATATTCGGACAGAAAAATGTTTCAGTTATATTCAGCCTTCTATTTCGTACCATGCATAGGATAATTATGAAACGTTTACCGTTCGTTTGGAAAAATTTAACAAGTAAAAAAATTAGTTCAACTTCAATATATAATGTAAAGCATCAAGAATTTGAGGTAAATTAAAAAATGTAAAAATGCAAAAGTTTTTGTACATTTATTTTGCCACGAGGTTTCGACATTTCTCAGTAGAATTTTTAGCTTATTCTTCTAAAGAAAATTGTTGCAATTCATTCAGATTCAAATGGTTTCTCTCGCGGACACCTTTTTTCGAATCAAACCATAAATTCTCGGTTAAATTGAGATCTGGGCTTTGACGGGACTACTCGAGAAGCTTGAAATTCTTTTGTTGAAGCCATTTCATGGTGCTCTTACTTTTTTGTTTTGGATTTTTATCTCGTTGCAGTATCCAATTGCGACCCATTCGCAACTCCAGAACTGAAAGCAATACATTTTCGTCTAAAATTTCCTGATAATTCTTCGAATTTAAGATTCCAATGATGACGACAAACTTTCCTGGACCAGAAGCACTAAAGCGTCCCCAAAGCAGCAAACTACCAACATGTTTAACTGTAGGAAGGATACGCAATATTTGATTTTCGCCAAACATACCGTGCTCGCTGTTCCCTAATAATTCAATTTTGGTCTCGTCTGTCCAGAGAACTTTCTTCCAGAATGTAAGTCCATCATTTTTGATGATCCTTGGCGTACTTTAAACGAACTTCTTTGTGCGCTTTCCGTAGCAGAAGCCTTCTTCGTGCAACTCTTCCATGCATAGCACTCTTTCTCAAATACGATGAAAAGTAGAAGGCTGGACATCGCTCTTAGACAGTTTTAACGTTTGGTAAATATCACCAGCCATTATTTCAATCCGTCTAACTGTACGTTCTGAATCTTGCAAGGTCGTCCACACCATGGTACAGTTTTGATTGCTCCAAAACCTTTCCATTTCTTTATAACTTTAGCAACCGTCGTAAATGGAATTCAAAATTCTTCTCCTATCTTTTTATAACTCTTTGCAGACGTGTGCAGCAATAACAGATCTCTTAAGATCTGTAGACAGCTCTTTACTACGACGACCCATTGCTTACTAATGGCTTGCACAGTCATCCGTTTTCCATGAATTCAAAGAGAAAATTCTAGAATTCAGAATTGCCAACAGTCTCTAATCAATAACCAGCCAACTACTGATAAAAATTTTAAATTCTTCATGCCTGAGGTGGACACACAAAGCATTAAATAATTTTATAGATAAATGTGCGAAAACTTTTGCATTTTAACATTTTTTAATTTTCCTCAAATTCTTTGATGGTTTGTTTACATTATATGTTGGAGTAAACTAATTTATTTGTTAAATTTTTGCAAACGAATGGTAAACTTTTCATAACTATCCTATGCATGGTACAAAAGATAAGGACGACTATAACTGAAATATTTCTCTGTATGAATCCTTATGAGCGCCAATGTACGAGTATACAGTGCCCGCGAAAAGTATCCGATCACTCAAGAAAATACAATATTTTCCCTTGATATTCAGAGACACATAATTCACTTTCTATTTGTTCTAGCGACATCTGGTAACTTTGAGTTGCTCGCTGATATGAGAGCTATCCAACGCATTCTCAAATTAGGTGTTCTGGTAGCCTTCGTTGCGGGTGGCTGTGTCTCAAAGTTGTCAGATTTCACTGTTTGTATAAATTTATTGATATTTTGTTATTTTTTACAGAAAGTGGTGTAAATAAAATTTATATATAATGTGTGCTAAAAACAACTTAAGAGTGATTGTCGAGGTGCTATTGTTGCTTTGCATACATGTGGGAAATCACAGAGACAGATAGCTAAGGAATTAAACATATCCCAAAGTACGTTAATTTATGGGTTTCACGGCTAAGAACAATGCCGGCCTAACCACGCCAGTCCCTAAAAAACGATCTGGCAGACCGAGAAAAACAAATTCACGAACAGACAAACTTATGAAACGTTTAGTATTGAAACCCAACAATAACTGCGAAAGAAATAAAATTTAATATGAATAATTTGTTATCTGGTGTTTCTGAACGAACTATCCAGGAGCGGCTCCAAAAAGAACTCGGATTACCATCTCGCCATGCTGCTAAGAAACCGTTCATTAATGAAAAAATGCGTAAAAAACGTGTCGCATTTTGTAAAAAATATATTCATTGGACTGTTGATGACTGGAAGAAGGTTTTATTTAGTGATGAGTCGACATTTTTGACATTCAGAAGTTGTCCAAAAAAGGTTCGCCGGCCATTGGCTCAAATAGGATGGACCCTAAATACACCCTAAAGACAATGAAACACCTTCCAAGTGTGATGGTTTGGGGTTGTTTCGGTTACTATGGGCGTGGAAATCTATATTTTCTTCCGAAGAACACAACTATGAATGGTGCATGGTATTTAGCAATGCTACAGGATAAACTTCCAATGGCAATGGCAATCCAAAGGACAAAAACATACATGCAAAGGTGCACCATGTCACAGGGCCAAAATAGTGACAAAATGGATTACTGACAATAAATTTGATATTTTGGATTGGCCTGGTAATAGTCCAGATCTCAATCCGATAGAAAATATGTGGCTAATAATAAAAAATAAGGTTGAATGCCACGACACTGGCTCAGTCGAAAAATTACAAGAAGCCATCAAAAGGTATGGTGCAAGGAAATATCAGTGGAAGTTTGTCAAAACTTGATTAAATCCATGCCAAAACGTCTAGAACAAGTCATCCAAACCAAAGGACAGATGACAAAATACTAATATAAGGTTAGTATACATTTAAACATTGTTTTTTATGTAAAAAATACAAATTTCCAGGGTGATCGGATACTTTTTCGCGGGCACTGTATATGGATCTGTCAGTACCATGCATATAAATCTCTCTCTCTCTCTCTCTCTCTCTCTCTCTCTCTCTCTCCACACACACACACACACACACACACACACACATAATATTATATATATATATATATTATATATATATATTGTTCATGTGTTATGTGTATGTAACTCATAGCCTTTAATGCAAACACCCACTATCTATAATTTTTCTGTTTGTAACTGCAATTTTAAAAGGAAACCTTAGACCCCATTTTGCAGCACCAGAAAAAAGCAATAATAAATTTCTTGTAAAGCGAAAAAGCACTTATAAGCTGACACTTAATTTAGATTTTAAGAGTTTAAGATTTTCACCACCTATTCATTCCCTTTTGGTTCAAAAAAATAAAAATTAGTAAGTTATGCACGCACAAAAACAAACCTCAAATGAAGTGACAACGCGCACGCAATCACACACACACACACACACACACACATATATATCGAGAGAGAGAGAGAGAGAGAGAGAGAGAGAGAGGAGAGAGAGGAGAGAGAGAGAGACATTCCACGAATCGAATAGAAATGTAATTCTCACCGAAGCGACAACACAGGAAAGTACCAATAAACAACCATTAGAATACAAGGCCTACAAACCTAAGCCATTTTGGAATCAAGATAAGAAACTCAAGACATCTTCCGCCGGAAGAAATGATCTTCCGACAAAGGCAAACAGTATCTCGAAGAAACAGCACAAAGGAATTCAGTCATAACTCAATCTCAGGAAATGTAACATCTTTTCCAAATGACTTCGTCACACAGGCCTATTTCAACGCGCATCATTTACCATAGTTCACGCTTGTGACATATTTTCTCCTCCGATACTTTCTCGTCTTTGAAATGAAAATATTGTATTCAAAATCTGCTTTTATAGTGATATTAACATTTAATTTCCCGCAATTCAATCACTGTTTTGCGCATTGCAATTTAAACAATTGTACTTACTGTTAATTATTGTCAACATTTTATGTGTTTTTGTAATTAAAGGAAAACCCGCGCGCAGTTTTATCTCTCTCTCTCTCTCTCTCTCTCTCTCTCTCTCTCTCTCTCTCTCTCTCTATATATATATATATATATATATTATATATATATTATAACATTATATATATATATGTGTGTGTGTGTGTGTGTGTGTGTGTGTGTGTGTGTGTGTGTAATCATAGTATTAACTGGGAGAGTTCTAAAATTTTAGTGAAAAATAAAGACGCAGCTGAAAGGAAAATTCTGGAATGTGCATTCATATATTTTATGATTTTGAACGATGTGAACGATGGGTTCAGGGTCGACAGTCGACCCCTCTGCAGCGTCCCGCCTCATCTGCAGATTTGGTGGAAGAGGGAACTAGCTTCCGCTCTCCTCCTGCCCTCGTAGCCAGCCACGCATAGCTGGTCGGAACTTTGCACAAGAATCTGTCCAGCTGGTTCTTGAAATTATTCAGGTTTGTGTGCTGGAAGTTCCTCAGTTCTTGGGGCAGTTTCAGTAACACTTCAAGAACGTATAAGATGGACCGTAATTGTCTTAAAATAGCTTTTCCTTTAATCAGTACTTGTTAATTTTTCTGTTATACCTCCTAACTATTTTGTTTACGCTGTATATACATTCCCTGACGTAGTGTACTGTTGAATACACGAAAAGCCTTGAAATTACCTCACTTTTTAACAGTACGCAGACAATTTAAGTACAACAACACAAAGGTTAAACAAGATGTTGAGCGGTGATTAAAGATCCAGGTGACGAGAAGCGAGAAGATTACGGCTGAAGCGTCGAAACGTTGAATGGAGAAGCGAACATCGAACGTTGTAGCGATGAAGCGTCGGGAAGAGCGGCGAGCGTCAAGCGTTAAGTAGAAGAAGAATGGTGAACGACGTGACGTTGAATGAGGAGGAGCCGGAAGCCAAAGCGAGGATCGAGCGAGCTGACGTCGGAGCCCGGAGGCGAGGAAAGAAGCGAAAAAACCCTCGTGAGCCTCGCGAAGATCGAGAAGGCCCGAATGCTTACCGAATTGAATCGAAATAAAGAGAAAAAAGGGAAAAGTATTAGATATTTAATTGGTAGTCTTAAAGCAAAACTCGGAAACATATAGATTTGGGAGAAGATAATATAAAAGAGAAAGAATGGATTATACACACCCACTACAACATTTTATTACGAGATGCTAGCTGAGGGTTCAGCTTAAATGAAGAAAAATTAAAGATGGGAAAAAGGTAACCGAGAGAGAAAGCGGTGAGTGTGCCTTATAATGCGATTTTTTTCTAGATGTTTCTATTTTCGCTGATGCGTAGTTGTGCGCATTCGGAAAATATTGTTTTTAGTGTTTTACTGAAACAGGGCGTGATTTACATTATTTTCTGGGGTTGTAGATGTAGAATGGGTCTGGTTCTATAATGTTTATTATTATTATTATTATATTATTATTATTATTCTGGCTTGTCTTTTGGCATTATGTGGCATTATGGTTTGTTATATCACCGTCTGTGTACGTTTGTATAGGTGTCATCATGATCGAGTTCCTTGATTTGATTTTATATATATATATATATATATATATATCCCCTTCACTAAGATGATGAGTACGCTATTCGTCATGGTTCCTCCCGTGACGCGCTACGATGACGAGTATACGTTCGTCGTGACTAATGTTGGTTATTGAGAAGCAAATATTTCTTGTAGTGGGCTGCAAAGCTTCTTGTTTGATATTCGAAGTATGGACTGGCAGTTCATGTCATTATGAAAGAACCATATAAACATACAATAAAACATTTAGTACATATAACATTTATATATATATATATATATATATATATATATACACTCGTATATGGGATGAATTTTACAATTACACACATGAAATGAATGAATGATGCAAATCCACAAGGAAAAAGAAAAATGATTCCAAGGCCTTTCGTGTATTCAGAAGTACACCTCGTCAGGGAATGAAGGGTGGAGGCAAGATGATCAAAAATATATACAATGGGACAGAAAAACAAAAAGATTAACACAAGATTAACAAGAGTTGATTAGAGGCAAAAGGTATTTTAACAAGATATTGTCAATTTTATACATTCCCATACTGTTCTTGAAATTATTTTAAAATGGATAAATGCACATTCTAGAATATTCCTTTCGATTATATCTGTGTTTTTAACGAGAGCTTTAGAACTATCCCCCTTAATACTATGATTACATCTATACATATGGTTAAACAATGCATTAGAATTATTTGCTGTTCTACGCGCATATTTATGCTGTTTTACCCTAATATCTATAGTCCAGGCAATTTGTAGTTAGACCTGGGCAAAATTGCTTCAGAAGCTTTCTAAACTGTTTCCAGCTCAGGAACCATTGCCGAATAACATATCCAAAATCCGACAAAATTGGACTCCGGGAACACCCCAAAAATGAAATTCAAAATGGCGGACTGGATGTTTCCTACGAAAAAAAAAATATATATAATTTACGCTTTTATTTATAGAGATACATTTGATGCTTTTTCTTTCAGTTGTAATTTTAAATAATTCAACAATATACAACACAACCAGTTATTACGCAAATATAATGTTATATGCTTTTTACAGATTTTTATAATCAATAATACAACAATTATTTTTTTCCCAGTTTCAAGTTATGTTCATTACAGAAGAAGTGATACCTGGTCACAAACATACAGAAATTAATCCTCTTCATCACTATCATCGGATAGATTACCGGTACTTGGGTTGTTATCGCAACCACTGATTTGGCACTCGCCACAAGCGGCTGAACAGGGCATTCCATTACGCTTGCATCCACATCTTGAAGTAGCACATTTCGTCTTGCAGGGGCAGCGGATCATGTTGAGTAGATAATTTGGAGCTGGTGGCTTGTCGCAGGCTGTAGGGTAGTAGGAATTATTCTTTACATACCAACCCCACTGTTCTGCATCGATCTTCTCTTCTGTAGACTTCCAGATTAGTATTTGAAAGTATGTGCGAAAGCTGTGGTACTTTGTGGACGCATCGGTAGGTGGCAAACGTTCGGGTGTAACAAAAGATTTAGCTGTAGCTACCTTTTCAACTAACATTCGATGACGTAGCGCGTTAGTGGATTCAAGTGTTTTGCAACCATACAACAGAAGCATTGCCTTTCTTCCAGCGGCTTCAATGTCAGAGTGTTGGCAACAATCAGAACAGAATGTATTTGCAACTGAACGGAGTTCAGCCACCTTCATCAGTGTGTCGAATGCTTTGGCTTTACCGATCGAAAAAATTCTGGATGTGCTATCACAGCCCGTGAAAGCATGCACAAACAGGAGATACTTGCAGATGTCATTGCCTAACAATGATTGAATGCTGAGAATATCATACACAGGATTAGGAGATGGTCCCCGTCTTATATCGCTGCGATAGTACAACTTGAAACCACTGTCCTTGGCATGGTACAGAAGGAGAATCAGCAAGTCGGTGTCTTCCCCTATTACTGTTGTAGTTGCATTTTCTGATGAGGAAACTGCTGCACGAACGATGTCCACATCAGCATCCCCATCTGCGTTGTGAACAGTACACCCGTGCTTCTTCAACATCTCACCTACGAGGGAAATAAATGCTTGCTTGTTGTTTTCATTGGCCAAGAAGTGTTCCTTCTGGCCAACAAACTTCATGCTTGGACTGAGATTCACATTTCTGCTTGTCTTGGTGCTGCGTCTTCTGTGGGTCATGTCCTTGATCGTAGGAGAGCTGCTGTAGCCATCAAAAACAATGATTGCTTTTCCATATGTTTTCAGAGTGAAATCGGCATATGAGTTGGCGATGCTGTCATATGTTTCATCTTGACGCCAGGAAACACGATGTAGTAGAGATCCACCATCCAATACGTACTGGTCTGTGCACTGAATTTCTTGAACTTCTTCCATGCGTAAAGTGTCAGTGTATTTCATTATTGCATGAGCTAGCTGAGACTTACCGGGTTTCCTCAAGATACTTCGTGATTTGAACAATGCAGGAGGATATGCACACAGTTCGTAACACATGACATCTTCAAGATTCATGTCTCCGCCAGTGGCAACAGTCATCATTCTATGAAACAGTAGTGCAGGATCTACTTCTATATCTGAAGCATCAGTGATCACAACGGCAGAAGCAGATCCTAGTGTTTTCACTTTGTCAGATCTTTTGGCAGAATATGTAAAGGCTTGTTTCCCAATCATTTTTACGACAATGTTCGTACCGATTGAATGCAATTGCTGAACGTTAACTCCAGGATCAGCAGTTAGCCCTGTTACAATGTTGCAGAGACCCGAGGTAGAATGGAATGGGGATAAGGATTCCAGACGTTCAAGTACTTTCTTCATGTCATTACTGTCCCTGATTTGTCTACTTCCCCTCATTTCCTTGTGCTGTTCACTACTTTCCAACAAAACTCTGGTGTATTCCTGCATTGCTAAGTTATAAGTGGAACACAGAGGCATAGAAAAGAGCCACGTTGTCCTTTGGATGTCTGTAAATCCACTTCCGCGTGTCAGTCCGCCTCTGCTTTTCAGGGAACGCATTAGTACTTGTTCTATCACCAGGTCTGTGCCGAGTCCGGCCCATAATCTATCGCTTCTTCTTACCACAAACTTACCTTCCTGGAACATTTTGTTAACGGCTGGATTTTCAGAAGGCAAACTTAACATTTTCTGCAAGTACAGGTATATCGATTTCAGGTAATTGTGATGTCCGGCTGCTGCAATTATGGGATGGTCTCCAGCATAGCTTGCAAGTGCAAATCCCACGAGCCGGTTCTGTCTGCTGTTATCAAGGAACGTGCAATGTTGATCATTCGCTGATATTCCAACCAGAGTTGACTTGTTTGCGAAGTAGATTGTAGGTCAGTTTTCTTCGCATCCAAAGTGGTAGCAATCTGAGACAATGCATTCGAAGATTCTACATCCTCAACTGATTGTTTGGCGGTCATAACATCGTCGAGCAGGTCACAAGCTTCCTTATGGAGGTCATGAGGAGTTCCATCTTCATTACGAGGGAAAACGTCTGCGACTAGTAAGGTACTAAGAGCTGCATCTACTATCATATGACCACGTATCGCTCTTGAAACAGCTTTTCCAGACATCATGTGTTGCACGGCATTTGGTCCGTATATTTCTTGAAGTACTTCAGACAATCCTGAACCATTCATAAGAGTACCGACTGCTCCCAAAAGATTCATCAGAGTGAAATGATCCCAGCATTAAAACAATGTCCTGCAGGTCTCTCTGTTCATTGATGATTTGGGAAGCTTTCCAGAACAAAGGCTGATCAAAGGTAATAATGCATGGGACTTTTTGATCGCGTGCTATCTTGCTCAAATATAGTAATGTCGAAAATATGCAGGTCATGTCAGTTGGCGACATATCTATGATGGGAAGGAACGTGATCGACGCCACACCTGGATGTGAGACACTTGATCCACCGTGAATTGCCTGCATTGTTCCGGACCAACTTGGACCTGATCTTTCTGCTGAAGATATCTGCCAGAGAAGACTAAGTCGACTTATGGTGGCAGTGGGTACTGGAAGTTCGCGGAATGAGATGTCCCTCAACATGCTTCTCGCGTGTCTATATTCCCTAATGTCAACGGTTGCAATCTTCTTAATGTCATTGTCACCAACATTACGCCTGTGAATAGAAGGGTGGATCTTGATCTTCGGAGTTATTGCGGCAATCATACCCATTCCATGAAAGGTATTCTTCCCATCCAAAGTGCAGACATCATGATCGACGTTATCTGCTGCTAGAAGGACTGCAGTGTTTTCATCAACAGTAAAAGAGCCAGACCCACTTGCCAGCGCCGCGTTTCTTTCGAATCTTGTTACTTCTGCATACGACGAACAGTAACCCAGCTGATGGAGAACGTCAATAAGGTACCTTGACCTAAAGTTGTGGTGTAGCTGAACCGACAAACCGATCTGTAGTGGACATAGTAATCCTCTAGGACGGGTTGCTTGCATAATGCTCTGCCCAATTGCACCTATTTTTCTTGAAGCATCCTGTCCCGCAAATGCTTTTGATAATAGCAATTTCAGACTGTTGGGAATGTAATCAAGAGCACTTTCTGCAGTGATGTCATTTGGAGATGGATACACATCTTTTCTAGGCGAGTCGACAGACTTGATATCACTTCTGATTATTTTTGCAGCAGCTTCTACTAGGTAAATCTTCTGTAGCTCTATATCTATATCACATTCTTTCGACTTTTTGTGATAATCTATAAGAATTTCATTAGCTGTCTCTCGTAGTGTTACTACATCTGCCTTCCCACTTTCACCTGATATTATGATCTTGTCTCCGTAACGTTCTAAAAGCTTTCTCTTCATGTGCCTGCGTTCGTAGACAGAGCTCTGACTTCCTTGAAGATATTCCTCCATTTTGGAAATTAGGTCTCCAATCAACAGTTGTTCATCATCTCTCTTCCAGGTAAGCACAGGTCTGAAGGAATGCTTGGTGTTGCTCTTCATTAGGTGGTCTCCCTTTCTTCGAATCATGATCGTCGGAGGAGTATGCGCGAGGAATGTTTTTTCCACTTTGAAAATTTACGCTGCAGGTGTGATGGTAGACACAATCTGCAGCAGGAAGATCACGAAGATAATACTCCAGACGGCCTTTTACATTAAACGACCATTCATCGCAGCGGCTTTCACAGCACCTTTTTATGGTTTCGGAGAAATCTGTAGTTCTTATTTTGACATGCTCTGATTTTGGTTTGTGTTTGGAAAAAAAGTCCACAGAGGTATCACAAAACAAACAGTGAGTAGCACTGGAAAATGCGTATTCATGAAAACGAGCACTTTTCCTTGGTATTGCCTCGGCTGCGGTCTGTCGCTTCTTTATTTCAATGGTCTTTTTATCCGTAAACCTTTTCCTACATACAACGTGAACACTTATTCCAGCTGTTGCAACAACATCGCTTCCACGGCTGCGGCTGGATGCATTTATACCATCTGCTCCTTTTTGCGAGATGTGAACTACTTCCTGTCCGCTGTCCAATTTCTCCTTACAAATCACGCACAATTCTTCAGGGGTCTGCATTCTTGAAGGCGGACGCACACCGAGTCAGCCGTACACCGAGTCAGTCTGAAACAGAAAACACAAATTAATAAACTGTGTTGCAGTATTTAAAAGGAGTACATAATAACAGTTTTAAAGAAAATGACAAGCACAAATACGCAGATTTGATAGTGGGTGTAGGAATTAAAGAGTTGTATATAATATAAGTTTATAAAGATGTAGCAATGTCCATTCTCACATACACTCCATACAGTATATTTTATTTACATTACGTGACGTCATAGTTTAATACTAGCCGCCTAATACAATTTCTAGTGTCATATAGGTTAATTTAGAAACGAAAATGTGTTTTAAAACATTTTACTGATCAAGAAAAACGTCATAACTCTCTCTACAAAGCGAAATTAAAATTTATTGTATTTCGTAGGAAACTGCCAGTCCGCCATTTTGAATTTCATTTTTGGGGGTGTTCCCGGGTTCCAATTTTGTCGGAGTTTGGATATGTTATTCTGCAATGGTTCCTGAGCTGATATTGAAAATTTACATGGTAAGGTAGGCTAGGAATATTTTTACGCTAAAATTCCTTTATAGTTACACTATTATAATACCTATTCTTGGCTTTCGTAAGGCAGTTATCTAAAAATGAAATATGGTAACAATTTAGTACCAATATTCATGATATTGCATTACTCGGAATCTAAAAATTCAGGACTGACAACTCTCAATGCTCTAAGAAACAGAAGAGAAAATAGAAGATTTAATCGCGGGATGATGGTCGGAATAAAAATGCACATAAGAGTTATTATTAGTAGGCTTACGATAAACTCTTCTTAATCTTGTGTTAATCTTTTTGTTTTTCTGTCCCGTTGTATATATTTTTGGTCATCTTGCCTCCACCCTTCATTCCCTGACGAGGTGTACTTCTGAATACACGAAAGGTCTTGGAATCATTTTTTTTTTCCTTGTGGGTTTGCATCATACTCGTGTGTGTGTGTATATATATATATATATATATACATTTAAACGCATTAAAGTAATAAAGTAATGATGACCAAAAGTGTTGTCTAAATGAAATTAATTAATCATATCAGCGTGACAAAAAATTCGCATCCGATGTTGTACGTCACGTGACACGAGTCGTTCAGAAAGGGATATATATATTATATATATATATATATATATGGAGAGGGAGAGAGAGAGAGAGACAGACAGACAGACAGACAAACAAACAGACAGATAGACAGACAAACAGACAGACAGAAAAACAGACAGACAAACAGACAGACAGACAGAAATAAAATAGCGAAAGTGATCAAAGAAGGCAGGATTGTATGTGGTTCTTTTGTAATTAGGATTCTGAATTTAGTCTGTGTCGTTCCCTCATCAAACGATTTTGATTAAAGTGTTATTAAATGGATTCCCTTGTCTTCTTAGAGACCAAAGTTAATGAAGAAGAAGGAAATAGAAGAGGAAGACAAGGAAGAGAAGAAAGCTACGAGGTAATTTTCTTTTCGGTAAAATTCTTTTCCATTCACTTGCGGTGCATCTTGCTCCTGAAGAATCATACATAAGGACTGATAATAACTGAGGGTGTCTGCGATCTAACGACCGGAACTAACGAAAATTGCAATTAATTTAATACAGATATGATTTTCTTTAGACTAGAGTCACTAGACTAACACAGAGTAGTATTGCTTTCAGTGGTGATGAACCACGTACGAAAGCCTCGTCAGTACTTTGACCCCCCTATTTTCTTGGCAGTGGTGCTGCGAGCTGAAATGAGCGTACGGGGGGCTATGGTGTCTGTGTAAAAGGATGTTTAACTCTTCATACTTCCACTTAAACTCGATTATTAAATATATATATATATATATATACAGGGTGTCCATAAAGTCACGCATCATAGGAAAATACATTTATGTTGTTTATTTATTTATTTTGTTTTATTTATTTGTTCGAATTGATTCCCACCAATCTCAAAACATGTTTGTAAACGAAAAAGCAGGTTTCTTTGAATGTTCCTCAACATATTTGGCCTGATAGAGGAGACATAAATAAATAAACATTGCTTATGTTCCTATGATGCGTGACTTTATGGACACCCTGCATATATGTGTGTGTGTGTGTGTGTGTGTGTGTGTGTGTGTGTGTGTGTATATATATGTGTGTGTGTGTGTGTGTAGCTCTTGCTCTGAGGGGATATTTCCCATCTTTCTTGCTAAAAGAGAAATGATTAGAAAAGTTGAAATAGTGTCTCACAGGATCTCTTTCTTTGCCCAACCCAATTAGACCTTATAAGATGTTTGGCCGATATTGAAAACTTGTAAGGTTTCGTTATTGCTTCCTGAATAATCCTCTGATAGGAGATGATTATAGAATTCTGTTGAACGTATGGCAGTACATAAATACGTATACTCTACACTATAGTGTACGTGGATACATTACATACTTACTCTACAGTATACATAGATACATCACATACCTACAGTACATAGATACGTTACATACATTCAGAGCGTACGTACATACATATATACATACATACATACATAGAGTATACAGAGATACATTACATATTGTACACTCCAATGAACGTGCATACATACACTATACAGAGATATATATTGTACATTCCAATGAACGTACATACATACACTATACAGAGGTATATATTGTACATTCCAATGAACGTACATACATACACTATACAGAGACACATTACATACATTCAGAACATACATTCATGCTGCAGAACTTCAATAAAATAACTTCCTTTAAAAATCTTTGGACCATGTCTAATGAGAGAAACTCCTTAAACCCGTTCTGAGATCTCCATTTTCCCTCTGATCGCCGATCGGGCCCGAAATCTAGTATATGAATCTAAATTCAGGTGGTCGAATTGACGCGATTTTAATGGTTTCCCCCAATATCTGCTGATTTACTGCAGACTCCCTTAGAATGGATCAGATTTATGGACGCATTCGAAAAGGTAGAAATGATTATGGAGAAAAGCTAACATTGAAGAGAGAGAGAGAGAGAGAGAGAGAGAGAGAGAGAGAGAGAGAGAGAGAGAGAGAGAGAGTTACAAGGAGTTACAAGGAAAAGAAGTACCTCAAAAGGCCTTGCGGCCCATACCGAGGAGGTACCAATGGTAACGGGTGCCAGGGAAAATTTTGTACACACTCAAATAGTGTGCAAGATTTGGTCTAACCTTTTCTTGAACTGATCCACAGAGGAACTGTTCACAACTTCCGAAGGTAACCTGTTCCATGTGTCACAGATCTTATACGTAAAGTAATTCCCACACACACTAGTCCTAAACCGTTTCAAATCCAACTTCCAACCATTGTTGCGAGTTGGGTTATCATTTAAACTAAACATACTTCTAAAATCGACATCGTTGAACCCGCGTAAGAGCTTGAAAACCTCGATCAGTTGACCGCGCAGCCTCCAAGTTTCAAGCGAAAACAAGTTCAGGGCGCGTAACCGTCGATTGTAGCCAATATGCCTAACGGAAGGGATTAGCTTTGTGGCCCTCGCCTGCACTCGCTCCAGCCTCTCAATATCTTTCCTGAGGGTGGGCGACCAGAACTGCACAGCATACTCCAGGTGCGGCCGAACAAGGGAATTGTACAGTGAGAGCACAATCTCCTTGTTCCGAAACTGAAATTGCCTCCTGATATAACCCAATAGTTTCTGGGCTTTCTTTTCCACCTCTACACACTGTTTCGTAAACTTAAGGTCGCTGCTAATTAGCACACCCAAGTCCTTTTCTAAATCAGTCACCTCGATATTACTACCCAACATCGAGTAGTCCGACTTGTGATTGGCGTAGCCAATGTGCATCACTTTGCATTTACCCAAGTTAAACGGCATTTGCCATTTTTCGGACCACTCTCCTATCCTACCTTGGTCCGCACGCAGTTCCTCGATCGCTTCGGGCGTCCCAACATTGGCCCCAAGCTTGGTGTCATCAGCGAATTTGGCGATCCGACTGACGATGCCACCGTCGATATCATTTATGTAAATGGTAAACAACAGTGGCCCCAAAACGGAACCCTGAGGAACCCCACTAGTGACTGAGGCCCAACCCGAACTAGCCCCTTTAATTACCACCCTCTGCCGCCTATTCCTCAGCCAGTTTTCAATCGACCTACCTATTTCCCCACCGATACCCAGCGCGCGCACTTTCGCCATTAGCCGGCGGTGAGGTACCTTATCAAAGGCTTTCTGAAATCGAGATAAAGTATATCAATCGCCCTACTCTTATCGTACTCACTCAACATGACGTGGAAAAACTCGAGCAAGTTGGTGAAACAGGACCTATGCCGTCTAAACCCATGTTGGGAGTCCCCAAGCAGCTTGTAGGAATCCAAATGGTCAACGATCCTATCAGCTATTATCCCTTCTAATAATTTACCTACAACTGAAGTGAGACTAATGGGACGATAGTTCCCTGGACTTTCGTGATCCCCTTTCTTAAAGATAGGGGTCACGTTGGCTTCGCTCCAGTCACCAGGCACCTGGCCCATCTCCAACGATTTGTTGAAGACTGTAGCCAGGTGGGGAGCCACCTGGTCGCGCACTTCTCGCAACACTCTGGGGAGAAACTGGTCTGGCCCAGGAGCCTTAAACGCGCTCAGTTTGTCTATTCTATCGGCAACGACTGTCGCGGTACATCTAACACTATCCAGGCCAGCACCTTCGTGCCTCACGCCTGGCTCGGGGATGACGCGGGTATCCTCCCTGGTGAACACTCCCGCAAAGTACTCATTAAGCACATTAGCGATGTCCGCATCGGAGGTCCGCAGAACGCCGCTTCCGTCCTTTAACGGTCCTATCATGCTTCTAATGGGCTTTCTACTATTAACATAACTGAAGAATTCCTTAGGGTTCCCCTTGCAGAGGCTTGCCACCCGTAGTTCTTCGTTACGTTTCGCTAGCCTAACCTTCGCCTTCACTTCCCTACACAGGCGGACATACGCTTCAGTGTTCTTGTGGGAACGATTGGCCTTCGCCCTCCTATACGCTACTTTCCTATTTCGGATAGCCGAAGCGATGTCACGATTGAACCACTTAGGCTGCGTTGAAGCAGGGGTGACCGATTTTGAGGGTATGGCAGCAGACTGCAGCACCATAAACTCGTCCCGGAATGCACTCCACACTCCCTCAACATCGCCGCCAACCTCTAACCCCATCTCTCCTACGCTATCCCTGAGGTTAACAAAGTTCGCCCGCCGGAGATCGAGCTTACTGCCTCTCGAGTTACTACGTTTCACCTGAGGGACGCACACCCGAAACCTAATAAGACCGTGATCACTCCCGCCCAATGATTCGTCAACGGTGAGGCCAGTGACGAGGTTGTCTTCGGTCGTGAATACTAAGTCTAGAACGCTTTCGCCTCGTGTAGGCTCGTTGACCCACTGAGTGAGGAAGTTCTCATCAGCAAAGTCAACTAGCCTCCTCCCTTCAGCATCGGCAGAGAGAGAGAGAGAGAGAGAGAGAGAGAGAGAGAGAGAGAGAGAGAGAGAGACTAAATGTTACAAAGAATTACAGGTTAACAAAGACCCTAAATTCCACAGTAGGTTAGCCCAAGAAAGAATTTAGAAGAGTGGTGAGGATGGGAAGATGAATAAAAATATAGAACACTGGAAAGTTTCCTGTGACACTTACACTTATAAATGTGTAAAGCTTCCACACAGGAATAATAACAGTAATAGTAAAGTATAGAAGAACTAAAGCTTCCCCTCATCGGCCAGAGAAAGGAATGTAGAGATGCACATAGAAAGCAATCTACGTTTTTTGTATATCAAAAAGTGAGGTTTTATTAACAGCATCAAATTGGACGAGTTGAGATTCGATTCCTTCTCCTGTCTCGTTCGTTTCATGCTCGTCTCTTTACGTTCACGACTCGCTTGTTTTATTACATTGTTTGACGTGCTCTTTCTGTTGTCTGTAATGGATTATGTATTTCGTAATAGTATCTTCGTTCTACCGTAATGTAATCCCAATGGTAATAAAACCTATTATTATATTGTTATTTTTATTACTTAAATGTTAAGTGCAGGTAATGGAACAGAATCAGCAAACTGCTGTACGAGTATACCGTCCGATCCATTCTACCTTCTCTTAATAAAACCATTAAAAACGTCCACTTATATAAATTTTGTGAAGACTTCTTATTATCCAATTAGGCACGAGATAAAGTACGCAAGATTGACTTTAATTACTGTTACAAGTCTTAATTAGGTTAGAAAATGTCTGGTTTTGTAGCTTTTGTTGTTGTTGTTTTTTTTGTAAAAATGACGAATTTAACTCTCTCTCTCTCTCTCTCTCTCTCTCTCTCTCTCTCTCTCTCTCTCTCTCTCTCTCTCTCTCTCTCTCTCGTTTTTGACTTGTTATTGACTGAATGTGACATGTACTTCAGAGCAAACCCTTTTTTGTGAGAACAAAATATATTCAAAGGTTTGTCTCCTTCTCAAGATATCTATTTGGCAGGTGAGAGCAAAGCCATTTCTCTATACGATTGCTTTAAATTAAATGTTTATTTTGGCAAACATTATAGTTATCTCTTTTCATTATTTTGCATAAAAAAATAACACAAACAAGTTAAATTTCCTTTTCTTTGTCCATTTTTTTATCGCGTTCAATTTCTGCGAAGCGGAAAGCGTTCTAACATTTTCTCTTTATATAACCTAACCTGCCACAGCGCTGGTTTAAGGGAATATGGTATTAGTTGTATAATAAAAATAATAATAATGATGATTATAATGATGATGATGATGATAATGATGACGACACTAATGATAATAATTAATAATAATAATAGCAATTCATTTTATTATTATTATTATTATTATTATTATTATATTATTATTATTATTATTAAAGCAGCGTTACGTTGAAACACATAAATAAATAATTTGCTTGAAATATCTTCAAAATGAATATTTGAAAAAACAAATATACATTTCTTACATATTTCTTTCTCTCGCAGTCCAAAATTTCGCAAATACTTTTTCCTCCCCTCTCATATATAATATATATATATATATATATATATATATATATATATATATATATACACACACACACGAGTTAGTTACATACCATATTTTTTAATGGAATTTTCCTGCATTCTCTCTCTCTCTCTCTCTCATACACACACACACATACAGAAAAATAAAGCGAGATATCTTTATTCTGAAGAGAATTTTTAAATGCCTGATAGATGAAGGCCGAAGGGTTCCTATTTTAAAAAAAAATTTTAGATAGATTTTATTTTGTTTGGATGTAATGTGGGGATGGATGGTTTTCTGGATGACATCCTTTCAGGATTTTTATTCCTACATTAAATGTAATAAAAACATTCCTCGAATTTTAAAATCGAATCAAAAGTTAACATTTAAAAAAGAAGAAAAAAAAAAGAAATTTGTTCAAGATATTTTACAGTGAAACTATATTTAACTGTAACATAATCTTTACTGTAAAATGTTTTAAAGAACTGCGAGTGAAGTAACTGTAAATAGTTGTTGTTGTTGTTGTTGTTGTTGTTGTTTTTTGTAGCAGCAACTTAAAAATGTAATGTTTAAAATGCTTTTGTTTTCGGTTTGAAAGAAAATGATAAAAAAAAAATCACTCAAATGCACGTTCAAAAATATTTTCCTTCATTGCATTTTACTGTTTTTGTTCAGACGTATATGAAATTTGCATAATATGTGGTGTGCACAGTGTTTATTATTGCTACTGTTACAGTATATATATATATATATATATATATATACAGGGTGGTGCAAAAGTCAGAATACGTGGAAACTACCGTATGCTTTTCCGTGCAAATACCCATACAGTATACTTTTGCGCCACCCTGTATATATATTTTCTCTTCACACACACACACACACACACACACACACAGGTTAGGTTAGATTACGCTACTAGATTACCGAGTACTTCACTATTAATTGGCTTAATAGAAAACAACCTTCGAACCCTCACTTGTGTTCGAAAAACTTATCACGACCTTCTCGGTTCGTTGGCATTAAGGTTAGATGAGGTTGGATTAGGTTAGGTTAAGGTTAGGCTACGTTAAGGTTAGGTAAGGTTAAATTAGGTTCGGTTAAGGTTAGGCTACATTAAGGTTAGGTTAGGTTAAATTAGGTTGGTTAATTAGCTTTTAAGATATATGTAGATTTTAAAAAGTCGGTACCTCTCTTATACGGAGATGCGCACATGTGTGTGTGTGTGTGTGTGTGAAATAAAGATTATTGAAATTAAACAGTGTAAACTGTTTTGAGCAAGCGGACACATTTTACAGGCTGAAATCTATTGCGTATGTTTTGAAATCTATTGCGTATGTTTTGAAATCTATTGCGTATGTTTTGAAATCTATTGCGTATGTTTTGAAATCTATTGCGTATGTTTTGAAATCTATTGCGTATGTTTTGAAATCTATTGCGTATGTTTTGAAATCTATTGCGTATGTTTTGAAATCTATTGCGTATGTTTTGAAATCTATTGCGTATGTTTTGAAATCTATTGCGTATGATTTGGTAAAAATCAAAGAATTTTTGTACAGAGTTAACACGTATTTATAGATTTTTCATTTCATTACATTTGCATTTCATTTCATTTTTCCATTTTTCATTTTATTTCATTTTTTATTTCATTCATAAATTACATTGAGCGACGTCATCGTAAGAAATATATAGTAGAAATATAAAGTAGAACTAGAAATAACGGGTGTAAAAGCTGACAAGTTTCAGAAGGTTCGAGACGGCAGTGGCCAAAAACTTTTTTATGCATAGAATAGTAAATAGGTGGAATAGTTTGCCGGTAGAAGTAATTAATAGCACGTCTGTAAACATGTTTAAAAATCGATTAGACGCATATGTTCATAGATTGGGTATAGTTTAAGGTAGTAAAATTAAGTTTGTTGTAGTTCGGAACCCACGTAAAATTGTAGGTCCCCTTCGCAACTACGGAGGACATGCGCAGTACACAATTACAAACACGGTTAGGTAGACTAGCCACGAGTGGATCCTAGGGTCTTGCTGGTCTGAAACATTATAACATTTTCATATATATGAAGGATTGACAAAAGTAAATAGATACTTTCGGTTTTCCATAGGTTTTGATTTGCTAATAAAAATTAATAAATAATACAGAATTATTGAATCAATATATTCAGAATCGTGTGGAAAAAATTTCACTTTTCATTATGTAAAGATGACACACATTCTGGCATTCTATTAATGAACTTTGCCATTTGTTCTTGAAATCAATCATCGTCCTGTCTATTTACTTTTGTCAGCCCCCTGTGTGTGTGGTGTGTGTGTGTATATATATTATATATATATATATAAATATATATATATATATATATATATATATATATATATATATATATCTAATATATATATATCAAGCATTTCGTAGGTTGGTGCCAGTGTCTCTGAGAATCTGATGCATTGTGAATTCCAATTTGTTGAGCCAACGTTAGTATTTGGGATATAATGAATGCCAACGTTGAAACAAACGGGCGTTTGTACCTAGATATATGGGGTATTCCTATAGTATGTTTGCTTTTGCATATTTTTTATCGTGCTTACCTGTGCATACTACC